>JAOTAY010023048.1:0-30477 GCA_025629805.1 Erythroxylum baracoense | reverse complement strand
AATACCACCCCACAGCTGTGAGTTAGCAATGATCATAGTGGAGTAAAGCTCCCTAAGCTCTTCCAAGATAGGCATTACCATTCTCATTGATTGTGCAAGATTTGAACATAAATCCATTAGTTTTAGCTTTTGATTGCCTCCTTTGTGCTGTCATGTAGCCAGCAATTCCTGGTGTATACTTTCCACTATTGATAGTAATTGTACAGCTCTGCCGTATCCAAACCACAAATAAAGGTCACATAGGTATTGTTTAGTTTGTTTTGATGCATTCAAAATTATAAGAATTCTGTAATGATAATAAATCACCTCATGGATTGATTGTCTATAACCACAAATGGAATCCACTGCACCTTAATCGTAGCATTGTTAAAAGTAATGGTGACCACAATGATCGAATAAGGTATCTTGTACCCTGACAAAACCACATTGGGAGAAAACGTTCTTATAGCCTTATGTATTAACCCCAAAGGCAGGTTGTCTATCTCATTGTGTACTAGGTTGAATATTATAAGTATTCTGGATTAAGGTGTTAAACTTTCTCAAGACTACATCTATTGCTTGTAGGCCAAAATTTGAAAGTATCCTGTTCAACGCTAGGAAGCGGCCAATGAAAATAGCACACATCTTCCATAAGAAGCTTCTTTCCTCCTCGGGCGCAAAATTATAGGATCTGATGCCATATCTACACTGAAAGGGATATGTGTTTTGATCTCAGATTCAAAGGTAAAACTCACCTAACCAATATAAAGAAAAAATAAACACATTTATTAAACAATATGCAATCTTAGTCAAAACCATAAAAAGGTAATAAGCTCTTGCCAAATATATTATGTTAACTATGAATCGTACTATTAGTCAAGTGTGCAAAAAAAGAAATAGAAACACTGTACATATATCAATCACTGAAATAGAAAGAACATATCTTTCTATAACAATACACAATGAATGCACAAGTCAAAATAGATTGACTTACGTATATAATTGAGGTTATGCCGAGTGTTATTATGTCTCCATTAGAAATCTCAATTGGGTCACCCCAATGTCTACTTCCAGAATCAGGATGGTTAACGAACCTCTCAATCAAGAGTGGTCTGTTAAGGCTACCCATGTCTACCAGCTCCCATTTCCTTTTTTGAAAGTAAAAAATTATTCTTTAATAACATGTGCATCATAGAACAAGAAAAAATCATTCACTGAAATCAAGGTTGTAAAGTTATTTAGGAGTTACATCTACATTCCAGTTAATCATCGCATGCTTCCCTAAAACCTCTGAATCCTTCAATATCAGGTCACTAGAAACCCTCCCAAGAGTCAGTGGAAGCCTTGAGGCACTTGTTGACTGCACAGAATGGTGGACCCCACAATAAGGGCTAGAGATGACCTTAGTAGGGAGGCAACTGCCTGCACTTTTGAACGAATAATATGGTAACATGCTTTTATATTTACGGAAACAATAGGACGTATCAATAACTAATATCTTGCTAGAAGTGGGATAAGACAAGTACTTTGATCAACGATAACCTAGTCATGAATTTGTGCCAAACTAACCAAATCAAAAAGCTGAGAAAATTTTAGGACACCAATCAAAAGAAGAAGTACAAACCGCTGCACGCATTTAATTCAAGCCTCCATTTCAGGAAAATTTGAGAAAACCTTGGCTTATATAGTTTCCTAACAAACAACAGATGTTAAAGTCTTTCTCCTGTAACATTTAGTATGTCACAACATAAACAAACAAAAAGATGTACAACATTTCCCAAACACACACAAAGATGTACAACATTTCCCAAACACAAATTTCTCTCCCATATGGTAAATCCATAAGACTGAATTTTTAATTTATCTTCACAAAGACAATCGTGAAGATAAAAACCCCAACTCTTAAGGTGTGCTATTTTCTTGTAAGAATCATCAAAATATGCATTTTTCCATATGTTTTCCATGTTTTATTACAGACAATAGACAACAAAAAAATTGATCAAACCAACAATTATCTATATAAAGCATACTGCATTTGCTGCATTTCACTCCACATGCTCAAAACTGATGGATTACAGTGGATGAAAGAAGTATTTTTAAAAGGAAATCTTTGTGCCGATTAGTCTACCGTTTTAAATCTCTCTCTTTATTACTTTTTATTAAGTATGTTGACCAATCTGATACTCTATGATCTGAGTTTCCCATGCCAATATACAAGGGAGAACTGCTAAGTCGTGACTCTCAATTCTCTAGTCTCCATAAATGTATGATAGGATTTCTACAATTGAGAGGAAACTGAGTATGCAGTCTTAAATAGTGAAATTCACTTCAACTACTTCCTTTTTTTGGGGTACTCCTTTCTCACAAATCACATTCAAAATTAATAAAAGCAACTATAGATTTACAGCCCAAGTGTAAAAATGGATAGATCCATTATGTCCATATTCAACCATTTGCTTACTTTACTTGCAAGCAAAATGTTAAAACTCATATGTATCAAAAGAAAACTTGAAACTCATTTTTCTTTGTCATTTTATAGCTTTTCATGCCCTTAAATTCATCAACTTATTGGCAGTTTGAATTTCTTCAACATTTCAAAGACAATAACCATGAAAGAGAATCCTACTAAACAGTTATAGGTCCTTTGTGAAATTGACATAGATCTTAAGATGAGGTTCCATAACAATTCGTAGCAGATTTGTTTTAGTATTCTAGACAAAGTCCAAACCCCACATGATGAAATTGGTTACCTTTCTTCCTACACTAGTTTCCATAAAAACATGCAAATGAGCAGCCCCAACTCAAACATGTTTACATGACACAGATGTCACTTAGTTCACTGTTGTTTACTTCTTTTGGGAGCCTCGCAGGTTTTTTTTTCTTTTCCTTATTACCCTTTTCGTTTAGAACTAGAATTATTACCTATGTTCCTCTATGTAATAGACCAAAACCTTCTTTCTCATTCTTGGAACATTATGAACTTGAAACCAACTCCAACACCTAACAACCACGATACCACAAAGCTAACTTGTTTGTGGTAAAGTTCCTTCCTTTGACCCCTCTACAAATCCTTTTCTCATCAATTTCCATTTTTAGTAAATAACAGTCTCACCCAGTAGATCACAACTCCTTACCGCCACTGTTTCCTTTATTTAACGCCAAAAATTTCTAAAAAAGTAATAGGGAAGATAATTTTCTCACAATAAGGGAATGAACGCATACCTCAGGTTTCTATTAAGGACATTAGACCCTTTCTTCTCCAGGAAATTAGGGCTTTCCTTGAAAGATTATGAATTTCGCTCACCACCATTGTCGGAGGCGACATCTTGCATCTTCTTCGCTTCCTCCTCCACAAAAGCTTTCGACATCAAGACCTGTGATACAGGCCCTGTTTGGCAATCAGCTGATTGCATTAGCTGTTAGCTGATAGCTGATTCTATCAGCTGATTTGACCAGTGAATTGCATTAGCTGTTTGTTATAGATGTTTGGTAAAATTAGCTGTTTATGTGTAAAATGACTTATAAGGACATGACTTTAAAAATATTAAAAGGGTATGAATATTATATATCTTAGTATTTTGTTGAATATTCTTATATGAATTTAGATTTTTGATATTTAATTCTACAAAAGTTAAGTTTATAGCTCTAATAAAAAATATAGAACATATAATAATAATAATAATAATAATAATAATAATAATAATAATAATAATAATGATATAACACATTCAAACATTTTAATCACAATCTTTCTGAAATATAATAATGAGAAAATATTTTGCCCAAATTTAATTATTTAAATATGGTAAATCAAGTTTAGAAAAGAAAATAGCAATCTTACAAAAGGGTAAAATAGGAATTGAACTTTAAGTTTTCAGCTGATAGAAGAAAACGCTCCTATGCATGAGCGTTTTCTCATTTGGCTGATTGAGGATAAAACAGCTATTCTCCAAATAGCTGGTCAAACGATGATGGAGAAGTCAATCAGCTAAATCACTGTATCAGCTAAAAAATTGGCTGATTCATGTTTAACCAAACGAGGCCACAATCTCTATTATTGGGACACCCCAGATTACAGACTCAAGTTTCGGTTTGTCTTGGTTGTCAACCTAGGCACAGAATAACTTTAACAGGTAAGAGTAGACCAAGGCTTTACAATATTGTTACAGTTGCCTAGATCGTAATTACATGACGCACCTAAGATAACACACAACAACAATTTCACGGTACTTATAATGTTGAACTCCAACATTAGGAGCCCCTACTTCCGTGCTCTCAGGATTGGTAGAAGATATAAATCGTAGGATGTGCTTCAACTGATCAGGGACTTGGGCTTACCTACTGATCTCACCATACAAGGAGCCCAAATCTTAAAAGTTGCCTCCAAGATTTGAACCTCCACTTTGCAGGTCGCCAGCATGACAGGCACCACACCACCTAAGCCTTTGCCAGTTGAGCTATACTCCAAAGGTACAATTTCACGGTACTTATACATACCACATGACGAAGCCATAAGATTTGAGATATAATAAAGACGTACCACTAAATATAAATATAATAACGCTTTAATTTGTTGCATACAACATTTTCTTGATTTTGTCGTCTATTTTAATATAAGACAACGTTATATTATTATTGTTGCATCTTAATAATATTAAAGGCAACATTTTTAAAATTGTTGCATTATATTAATTTTAAGCAACACATTATAGAACGGTTACAAACATGTTCTTGCCTAAAGCTCTTTGCGTTGTAGTGACATCTCTTAATAGGCTCTAGGTTTGATCACACGCGTCTCTTTGCTTTTCTTATCAATACCTTTATTAGGAATAAATAGGTTTTACGTCAAAAATGTCTCATATTAATAATTGGTTTTAAAAAGAAAATAATTAAATAATATGTAACAATAAAATATATAAATTTTAGGTGTTTTTATTATGTTTACATCCATAGAATAAAGAATGTGAAAACTTTTACTACATTACAACATAAGGGACTTTTAGAGACAATTTGTATTCGTCGCTGAAAACCTCGCAAAATTTTCATAGCAGAAAACTATAGGCAACAATTTTTTCTAATCGTCACTAATATTTTTTCCTATGCTTTATTTTTGTAGTTAAAAAGCATAGGCGACATTTTAAAAAATTGTCGCCAATTTGTTTTTACTACACTTACTTTTCTTAGCTAAAGATAATTAACTATATTTTTGAAAAAGTAGCTAAAAATTTCTAGCTTTTTGGGCTGCTTTTCTATAAACGTAGCCTAAGATTTTTAGTGATGTTTCCTCAAACATAACCAAAGGTTTTTTGTTTTTTAAAACATAGCCAAATATTCTTAGCTAAGTTTTTTAAAATATAGTCAAATTTTAATATTTATTTTACCTAAATGTTATACTGTGTTAATTATAATTATTCATAACATTTTTAGTCCATATTATATATATTTAGACTTTTTTGTTATTAATTTTTTTATAAAAAATGTAATACAAAAATAATTAAAAATTTGAAGCATTGTATATAAAAAATAAAATATCATTTAATTTGATTGTGTACAAGATTTCAATTACAACTTCAAAAATACTTATATACAAAATAAAAAATATAAAGATTAGTTTAATCATTCAGACTCACTTTCATCTTCACTGCTGACATAATCTAAATCAAGTAATTTTTTTAGGTACTTTTCATGTTTGGCTAACTTTTTTTTAAGCAATTTGTTTTTCTTTTCAAGAAGTAGTTGGTTTAAGGCCAAACTCCAGCTTTTTGATGTATTCGGATAAACTTAAATAAACTTAAAATTTAAACAAATCTTTATACTTATATAGTTTGATTTCTTATGTTACTAACTGAAATTATCAATGCATGTTCACATTCTAAGTTTGAATTTAAATAAACAATATTGTACGTGGCATTAGTAGACCACATGAATTGAGAAAGAGTCTTCTTACTGTGACTCATAAGCTTGTAGAATATTTCATTGATAAGCCTCATTGGAATTGCATTATGAGTTTCTAGCTTATATACCATCTTAGGGGTTTATACAACGGATAATCTATAAGAAATCAAACTTAATCTAACAAAATTCCGAACAACAACACACAAAACCGAGACTCTCCTTCCATTTACGCAAAACCCAAACCCAAATTCTTCTGTATTAAAGCAGAAAATAAAAATTGAACAAAGTTTGATGACTTACTTGGATGGATGGACAATCAGAGATGATAGACGATGAACGATAAAGCTCTAAATAACATAATGATAACTCATTAGAAGTTGACACAATAAGTTTTAATTCAAACAAATAATGAAATTGAGCATGAAACTTGGACTAATATACGTCACTTTAACCTTGTCCATTATTATATTTTTATTAAGTTGCAATCCTACTTTATCAAATTTGATTTTTCACAAATAATTCTACTATGAGATCTACCTCCATAAAATCGTTGAAATAATTCTCAACAAGCATTAATTTTGCAAAGGTGCCATTAGAAACTTCTAGGAATCGTTAAAAATGAAAAATAATACTTGGAAATAATAATTGAAAAAATTTCCTCAAAATATGTAATACGGAAAATGTTCTAATTATGTAATTAATATAATTTGAAATATATATGCATTAAAAGAAACGCAGATGTTATTATATTTTGAAAAAAGGGTCATCCCTAATAAAACTTTCGTTGAACACTTCATAGACTTCACAAATTCATAAGTAACTAATAACAAAACTGTTGTCTTTTTTCCATTATTCACCAACATTAACACATTCAAACAAACAATAAAAGCATTAACAGTCAAAATAAGGCAGATAACTCAAAACACATTAACAAAACAGATGAATACGAAAGCATTTAACAACGACAATGAAAGTAGAAAAAATACCAAGACTAAAGCATGTATGACTAACCTCGATAGATGATTAACCGAAGACGATGGAAGAAGACCATGGAAAAAGACGGCGGAAGTAGAAATAAAGAAGACGAATGATGATGATGGAAGAAGAAAACAACAGAAGAATAAAGGAAGAAGACGAAAATGAAAGGGGAGGGGGGATTAGGTTTTTTCATTTAAAATGAAACAAAAATGACATCATTTGTTATTTTAAATGTTACAAAATTTGGTGATGGTTTCAAAAAATGTTGCCAAATGTTAAAAGATTGGTGATGATTTCAAAAAATGCTGCCAAATGTTAAATAATTGGCGACAATATTTAGTAATAGTCACCAATTTTTTAGCCCATTAGTGAGAATCTCATGGAATAGTAGCGAAAGCTACATATTTGCCAATGAATTTAAAAAATCATCACCAATTCTTTTCACACATATATAGAGATTTTTACATTTGCAAAATTTTGTAATATATCATTTCTATAAAATAGTATAGAATTTATATATAATAAATAGAGTTTTGTGACACAACGTAAAATTGTCAAATAACATATTTTAAAAGAAATTAATAAAAATTTAGATTTATATCATATAAATTAATTTTGTATTTGTAGTTTTATAAATTAGAAGAAATGACATTCTTGTTAATTAAATTTATATTTAGACTTATAATCATTGTCAATAATATTAAATTTGATTTTTAAGAATATGATATTAATATGTAATATTTATTTCATTTTTTAACTATATTGCAATTAGGTCATTGAAAGGATCTCCACCCAAGCATGAAAGCCAGGATATTTCAAAGTTTTAACTATATTGCAATAAATATAATTATATATGGTAATTAATATAATATTATATGAACGTATAGATAATAATTGTAACTAGTATAATGATTTATAAATGTATAGATAATAGATAAAATTTTCTCATATCTTACGTAATATATTAGTTTATTTAATCATAATTCTCTATTTATTATATATAAATTTGGTACTTTTATATAAAATTTATATATTATATATAAATTCATCGCCAAAGGTCAAACCAAAAGATAATGGGTCACCACTTAGCGACGATTTTCTGAATCGTTGCCAAATGGTATATTTCTTCCAAACTTTCAAAAACGACGTCATTTTGTTTAACAACAAATGACGTCATTTTATACTAGGTTATTAACACCAAAACGATGCTCTCTTCATTTTTGTGTTAGTCGTCCTATTTCCTCTTAATTCACTGATCGTGGTTTTCTGATGTGTGTAAGTTTTAAATAATTAACCTCGATAATCCGCAAGTGCACGGGTCATTCGCGTAGTACCTAAGGTGTCAATCCCACAAGGAGGGATAATCTAATCCTAAAATCTAAGGCCAATCACAATTCACAGAAATTCAAAAGATAGCAAAACTAAAACAAGAATTCAATTCAATCACGCAGTTCAATCCAAGAATCAATTACGAAAATATTAACAATTTAGCTATTGCAACACTGTCACGACCCAGAACCACATCGGGCCCATGACAACCGCTACATACCTGGGCTAAGAATATTCATAGTACCCTTAACCCGACTATGCAAGGCTAACTGAATATCTTTTAAATAACATTTGGATATCATAAAAAGGTTCCCATATAAGTCATTTACAAACTATAAGATATTCAATAGTTAATTTACAAAATTTTTAAAGCATATCAATATAATCATGAGCTACTATACAACAAAAGAACAAAATAGAGACTACCCATGTGCGGTAATGCCCTGAATATGTCAAAAGACCGCACGAACTACTCAGAGCTTCAAGCTCACAAATTAACCTGCATGGTTGGGAAGCAGAGGGGATGAGTACACTATGTACTCAGTGAGCAGAGAGGAACGTATATCGCAAATAGAACCTGGTACACACCAAAACGGTCTAAATAAACTAAGGGCAGCTTTACACATCTAACATGTATATAATCAGCTATGAAGTGAATACATACGACATAGAAACATACAGACCTAGTCTATGACCCATGCCATATTGGTTAGGAACCACACAGGGCCTAGCCTATTAATCACTCATTCAGTGAACATAGGTTCCAGTTCCAATACATATGAGCAGAAAAGCATCACATGTAAAAGTCAATCTCGTCAGGAAGCCAAATCTTAGAATAAGCCAAAACAATTATGTGTGTCACCACTAGTCGGCCAAACTAGTGTGCACATCCACCGAATCCTGGTGTTGGCTCGACTTTCATCTGTGGTGAGTCCAGACTATGGTTAACAAAAGCGTCATGACCTTGGGTGATGACCTCGTCGGTGACCAGACTTCTAGGTGTGCAATCACCCGCAAGTCCTGTAGAATGGTGTCGAGTCCTTGGCCAATCGTTTCCTTACCAATCATAAAAAATCATATGCAGATATTGAATACTAAATCAAGTAAGGCACTATGCCTTTAGTTATCGGTCCAACCGATAAAATGGAACCATGCCAAGGCTCTAAACCAAAAGAGAATACATGCTTGCAGTATACATGACTCAGTTAAGCATATGTAAGTTTCAAAACATTTTTCATGCAGTAAAAGTTATCTTTTGCACTCTAGTGAAAAGTATTCAAAACTGTAGTAAGAAAATCAAACATTGTCTTTTGCCCTTCAATTGTTGAAAAAATATGAAATAAAAACATCGGTTTCACTCCAAGTGCAAAGAGTTATTCAAAACAAGGGCATTTATTAAATACATAAGTATACTAGCATTTATTTGAAAATCAATTCTATCATACATTACCTAGGTTCAAAATTCACATACAAGTTATCATATATGTCTTGGGATGTCTTAATCCCATTTGAGAGATATGTTTTCCCCAACTCACCTTAAAAGAAGGTGTACACTCCTTTGATTTCAACAGTCCTCTACATGAGCTTCTTGATCCACAGTTCCCGAGCCTTTATACATACAAATGTAACGTAGTTACTACTACTCCAACATATAACTCATATTTTTACCTCAACACGTAAATGTATAAACACATTAGCTATAGGTTTTGACCATTAAGCTTCTCACATAGTTAATTCCCTTCTTATTCATATAAGCTTTCTTTTACATTTTTCCAAAGCATGTAATGCCTTGATCCAATACCTACACATTTCAAAGCATAACTAGCACATTTTAATCCAAGCACATTAGGCAAGTACTCATCAATCTAAGCAATAATTTAAGTTTACTCTAAACAAACATGAAAGCCTCCTTTCAATGCACACTATCAAAATCCTTAAATCCTAAACTAAGTTCACTTAGCCGTTTTATCAAACACCCGAAGGCATAAACTTGAAAGCCTTCTTCCAATGAACATCTCCCTCATTTTTCATCATCAATTTGCATTATACATAAACAATTAACATCATAGAGTTCATTAAAACCATTAATTTCAAAAGATATTCATAATTTCACCAACTTTCATGAAAGAGAGACCGTTTCGGTTTTGGCTTAAAGAAACCTCTCCATGACTCTTTTCATTTATCTAAACCATATTTCATGAATAATTAAGCATGGAGAACAACATATCGTAACACCAAACCCAAAATCATAATGTAGAGAGAGATGAGACAAAATTTACCTAAACCTTCCTTTAGTGATATCTTCCAATCCTTTGAGAATTTCTCAAATATAATAATAGATTTGAGTTCCTTGACCCTAAATTACCTTAGAACAACTTGGTTTGGGTTGAAGAATAAAAAACTTGGTGAAATTTGGTGATGGCCGAATGTTTCATCTTCTCCTCCCCTCTTCTCCTTTCTTCTCCTTTCTTTTAATTAAAATAAAGTGGTTTAATGCCAAATAAAGGGAGTGCACGGCCATAAGGTGAAGAAGGGTCTAGAATTTGACTCTTCTTTGACCAAATTTATTGAATTTACTTTTTTGCCCTTAGTTTATGTGAAATTACCGTTATACCCTCCAAACTTTCCAAAATTTGCAATTAAGCCCAAAATTTGAGAATAACCAAAACTTTTATTTTTATTTTGGTCCTCAAACTTTTGAAAATTATAAATAAGCCCCTTAACTTTATAAAATTACATATTGGTCCTCCAAGAATTGAAATATTACATTTAAATCCCTTATATACATCAACTTTTTAAATTAAGCTTTCTAAGTGTCCAATGAGTTTATAAATCATGTTTAATCACCTCTAAAGCATTAGAACACATTTAACTCGGCCACCATGGCTATATCCATCCAATGAAATCAATTTTACACACTTAGAAACTTATATGTAAGAAATCTCTAAGATTTCATATACCGAAATGATTCAAATACATTTTTGAACTCATATAAAACCATGTATATATCAATATATAGTAGTATCTACAAGAACAGACCAATACAAAAGGGCTCAGAAAATTTGGACCACCTGCTCACAAATATTGTCCACTTTAGGCCTTGGCCCAGTCAAGCTCTCACGGTTTTGCTTTTTCCACCTCTTAGGAAAACACGTCTTTGAGGGAGAGGTTTCCATAGTCTTATAAGGCCTACTTCGTTCTCCTTTCTAATCGCTATAGGAATCTAACATTCCACCTCCTTGGAGGCCCAACGTCCTCACTGGCCCACAGGCCTGGATCCATCCCTTGGAGGCCCAGCGTCCTTGCTGGCATATCGATCGGGAACTGGCTCTGATATCATTTGTAATAATTCGGACCACCTGCCTACAGATATTGTCTGCTTTGGGCCTTAGCATAGGCAAGCCCTCACGGTTCTACTTTTTCCACCCCTTAGGAAAACACGTCTTTGAAGGAGAGGTTTCGATAATATTATAAGACCTACTTCGTTCTCCTCTCCAATCGAAATGAGAATCTAACACGTCCTACATCACAAATTTTCAAATTTATGAGAAATTGTTACATGTTATACCAACGTCTTGTTTATATACTTGTTTGTTTCAAGTAACTCTTCTCGTTGCAGGATGACATCGCAAACAACTATGACTGAGGTTTGTCGAAAAACAATCAAAACGCTGATCAAAGTAGAAGGAAAATGTTCTAACAAAGGCTGTATAATACCATAGGCTTGAATTTGAGTAATCGTGAAATGTGGAGAGATTAAGAATCTTAGCGCCACGCTTCATTGTATGGTATACTTCCCTGTGGAAGAAAGGATCACCATCTTAAAAAATGGCACTTCATCGTCTCTCTTGGCTTTAAGGATCAAAACATTGAGGTTTGAGGAATTATTATTAGAAACATTGTCAAGGCTGATATTGGTTTGGTCTTTCGTAGCCTCAAATGCCTTCCTTAACTTGCTAGGCATGTTTCGAATAATTACTGTCCCTATAATTGGAAAATTCCATAATTTGCTCAACTTGTCATTAATATCTTGTATAAGAATAATTGAATAAATGATATCCTTTAATGTTATATTCTTCTTTTGTTCAATTTATTGATATTTATATAATTTTTCTTTATATGTATAATGCTCAACATTTTGAATTAATAATATTTACATACGATTTAATTTTATAATAATAAGCAAAAAACACAATAAAAATATGTTGATACATCTTATACAAAATGTAAAAAATAATAAATTGTTACATGATCAAAAATGTAGTAAATAATATTTTGCTACGTTATAAAAATGTAGTAAATAATATTTCACTACATTATGATAAGCGAAGCAAATAATATTTAGCTACGTTATGAAAAATGTAGCTAATAGTATATAGCTATGAAGATTAAAAAAACGTAAGTAGAAGTTTTTGGCTTTGTTTTATTTTCATTGCCAATCATTTTTTGTCAAAATTTTTCCCTCTATCTTCGATTGATATTCAATTTTTAGCTACAGTTTTTTAATTCTTTAGATACTTTTTTGCTACAATTTCTGAAAAAGTTGTCTATAATTTTCAATTACTGGTAATTGGAAACATTTAATTTGATGAAGCCAGGTCGTTACAAATAACTGTAGGTGACGTTTTTCCAACGATTAACTACATTTATTGCTGGAGCAAAAAGCATTCTTTGTTACAGTGTACTTAACTCTCTCTACAGCACTTGTAAAGTTCTATCAATTAAATATTTTTGGAGTCCAAAGATTTGTAAATAACGACATTGAGATAAGTTGCTTTTATAAATAATTTGAAGGAAACGGTAAGAACATATTTAAATTTTAGAATAAGGTAAAAATTTAAAAAAATAATTTATTATATCTTAATTTATTATTTTACAAAATTTAAAAAACTTTATTCAAAAAATTATACAAAAAAAGATGGGGCTCTTGCTCCGACATCTCAACATTGCTAGTCGAGCGCTGATAGTCTAATACGGTATTTCTCTGAACTTTTTGGCAGGAAGTGCGATTGAAAATTGCAGGTTCTCCTTCGAAGGTTGATCATAGAAGGTGGGCATGATCTTTTTTCTTGACATGACCGCCACCATAACTAATGCATATCCATCTAAAGAGGTATATACGTGGCTTAGTTTTTATTCACATCTTTTTCTTTAATTTCTTACGTTACTTATGTTTCAAATCTAAAACATTAAGCAGAATTAGGAATACGTTACGATATCTCTTTATTTTGACTATATTAATATCATAATATAGTCAAAAAGTAATAACATAAGGCACATTCTTGATCGAGTTATACCCGATCTATCTTCATCTAGTATCGTAATTAGCCCTTCTAGAAGGTTAGAGAATTCACGATATCGTAACGAGAGATTTACTTCAAAATTGGCCAACTAATCAGGGACCCAATTGACTTCCCAATAGATGTGGACAATTATGACCTTCTAAGATGGGTTGAGCAACTTTTTAATATTAGAAACCAAGTTTAGTTGCAATGGACTGAAAGGGAATTATATGTTTTAGAGATCCATTTTCCACATATTTGTTAAGAGTCTTGAAGAGGGGTTAAATCCTTTTGCATTTTCAGAAAAAAAAAAAACATAGTTGATTTCTCAGGAAAAGAAGATTTGGGTAAGCATCCAAAACGAACAGCTTCTACCACAATGAACAGTGCGTACATAAGTTTGGTATTTGTCAATAATCCAGCATGTTTTAGCATTAACCAGAAAACTATACTAGTGGCTCTGACGCCGCATGGGATTTCTGTTTCTCTTCGGTTCGCAAGCCTACCATGATGGTTGGTGATGTCAAACAAAGATAGTGCACCTCCGACTAGTCCTGCTTCCGAGTCGTACCATAATTCGATGGCGTTTGAAGAAAAGTAATTACTTTTCATTTTATTTGTATATACAAACTCGTACGGGATGAATAATCAGAGTGTGAAAAGTAGTTTATCTTTTGTAGAAGATAATAATCACAGTAAGGGATGGCAACAAATAGACAACAGATCCGTTTCGCTAATTTTATTAGAACAACTTTTTTAAAATTAAAAAATAAAAGTTTTTAATTGAGATTGAATTTGAATTACTTAAGCTCACGCTTATCTAAGAATTAAGTATTCTTAATAAAATGATGTCTTTTTGTTTAAAAAAATTAAGTCTTGAACCGATTTAAGCTTGATTTGATTCATGAGTCGATTTATTGAAAACTCGTAAATTTAAGCTCATGAGTCAGCTCATTATCATCTTTATTCAGAGCGTAAAAAGTAAAAAAAATTTCTAGAAATTTATTTTTAGGACAATTAATTTCAAACTATGCACCCACGATTTTCTCGTTGCAAAAACAAAGTTTTCGGAGTTATATGTTCAAAATTTCTTGCATTTTAAAATTTTCAGTGCAAATAAATGTACACTTAATTAATTTAGAGGTTTATCTTTTCTTCATTTCCTTAATCCTTTCCTAGGTTTTCTAGAATATCTAATCAAAATTTGAACAATTTCTACTTATACATCTTTAAAATCTATCATTAGATAAATTTTGGAGTAATATATCACGTGTAAGTCATCTTTCTTTTCTTTTAACTTTGTTAACACTTATAACACACATATTTAAAAATGATAGTCTTGAATCATTAATATTCATTTTGTTTAGACTTTAATGTAATTTAATTTTAAATAAAATATAAAATTAAATAGAAATGAACAAATATGATATCTTTTTTCTTTTATGTTTTTTGTTTAATAACACTGTTGGAGATTTATTCTAATTTCATTTTAATAAAAATAATGAATAGTAAATATAATAATTTCATAAACAATTTGCTTGTGATTATCATCATAAATGTTTTCTTTGTCTTCTGTGTAGGGTATTGATTTGTTACCCCTCAACTACCACCTATCGTTTCTATTTTAACCAAAAACCACTTGCTTGCTCATGTTTCTATCTTTTCAACTTTGTGGTATTCTCCTATGGATATCATAGTAGTCAACTCCAACTCTTATCCTTATTATCTTATCCATCAGTGAAAATATGAGACACTATGTTGAGGAGTTGTTTATTAGAAAAAAAGAGATCTTTGCTCACAAAGATTTTCCTCCAATCCATCGGTCACCAAAAAGGAAAAACTTTCAGATCCAGCCATCCCTACACATTAACAAGGTAATGCAGACACAAACAAAACCTCTTTTAATAAAATATAGACCAAATTGGCCTCAGTAGAAATTGTTTATGTCAAATTGAGTCATGTCTAGATAACTGTTACAGATAGGATAGTTACTACTCCACTAGAAATGCTATAAGCAGGGGAAGCAGCTTGGTCATCCACCTTAAATGGATATTTCATTGGCAAAAGGTCAACCTTTTCACAAATCTAAATGTGGGCAACTGCTCAGTGGGGGAAGAGAGGCTTAGAGGAAACTCCACTGATGGAACTTCTTGTTTAGATCTACCAAGGATGCCAACATTACTTAAAATTTTGAGTTAGGGCCCTATCGTATCGCAAATTAGCCTATGCTTCTGTAGACATGGAGACCAGACCTGGAATTGGACAACTGTAAGATAGAAACAACTCTATTATGCATTAACTTCCATAATGTTCCTTTAGAATACTAGACAATAAAGGATTTAAGCTATATAGCTAGCTCTAGAGGGAAACCAATTTACCTTGATTCTTCCATTGCTAAAATGGACATAATTTGTTATGCTAAAGTATATATGGATGTTAAGTTGAAAGAAGAATTGCTAGAGACAATCTCAATCATGAGACTTGTAATAGATGGGGAAATGAACAAGGCTAAAGTTTAACGCTCTTACATTTGGAAACCAAGATTACAAAACATAACTTAAAAGCCTATAGGAAGAGTGTTTATCACTTGAACCTACAA
Source organism: Erythroxylum baracoense (assembly GCA_025629805.1). Lineage (NCBI taxonomy): Eukaryota > Viridiplantae > Streptophyta > Magnoliopsida > Malpighiales > Erythroxylaceae > Erythroxylum > Erythroxylum baracoense. The sequence continues at coordinate 14,415 of JAOTAY010023048.1, read as the reverse complement.
TGAAGTTATAGGAATCAATGAACTAGAAGGAAAAGTTGACTCAAAACCTCATCTAGTTGATGTTCCTCTGAAAGCTCAACTACGCAATGGAAATGAAGGGATCTCTCTCAAAGATTTTGAACTAATACAATATTGGTTGAAAGGATGAATGAGTTGGTAATGAGGGAGGATAATAATCCTAAGCTGAAGAAGGACAACTCTTTTAAGAAACCCCAACCTCAAGATGAGTCTAATTTAAAAGGGGAGGAAACCATAATAGAAATAGAGGATGAGGTCCCTGCTCTTAAGGATCATTAACTGGCTATAGAGGAGAGGATCACAGATGTTGGTCCTTCCTCCAAAAGGAAATCTAGAATGAAAAAAGTAGATCTAAGGCTAAAGGTAGGCAACCTTTATCTTGTTGTATTATCAATATGTTTATTCTTTTTTGGAATGTAAGAGCGATGAATGACCCCTTAAAATGCCAAACCATTAAAATACCAAACCATCTATTATTGGTCTTGTTGCAACCAAAATAAGAGCTTTAAAGCTCCATGATTCAATGACTCTAACCATGTTAATCATTAAAATGGAAGAATTATTATGTTTCATTGGGATCAAATAACAAGGGGACTGTTTCATTAGGAAAAATTTGACAAAGTTTTAGTGAATCAACACTGGTTCAAATCTTCTCCAAATTCTTTACAAACTTTATAGCTCATTTTTTCCCAAATCATTTGGTAATAAAAGTCTATAATTGGAGCTTCGGTGAAATCATTAGCTCCCTCTCCAATCATAGATTTGATTAAAACATAGTGGAAAGTAGAAATAGTTAGATTCAAGGTTTTCCAACTTATAAAGATGATGAGTTTTATAGAGAACAGTTGAAGAAATTTCAAAAAGAAAATGAAGAAGTAACAACTGAGAGACTTCACACTATTGAAGACATCTTAAGGAAAATACAAAACCAATTCAACTTGGTTCTGAAACAACTAGTAGGAAATCAACTCCTTCCTTAGTCAAAGGGTTAGCGTTAACTCGCTTAAGGTTAGAGATACGAATTATAGATTCTTTTATAGCACCATTCTTATTTAGGAACATAATCAATTCTTTAATAGATGAAGAAGGGAATTTTTTACATAGAAGGAGGAGATAAAAGAAATTGCTATGAGGTACAATTATAAATTATTGGGAAATGAATTTGAGGTGGATAGTTACAATTAGGATATTGAGCTATTTATTAGGAAGAAAATAATCTAGTAGACCGAAGAAGAATTGGTAAGGCCTGTGCCTTCCTAAGAGATAAAATAAACATTGTTAAGTATCGACCTGATAAGTCTCTTGGTCTTGATGATTTTAGTGCCCAATTTTTTCCCAAAAAAAGGGAAATTATAGGTAAGTTAGTTGTTAAAGTAGCCCAAGAATGCTTTTAGAGATGTAGGATACTAAAGGAATTGAATAAAACTTATCATTTTTTAATTCTTGAGGTTCCTAACTCTACTAACATTTTTTATTATCGCCAAATCTCTTATTGCAACACTGTGTATAAGTTGGTCTCCAAGATTCTAGCTAGAAGATTAAGGAACTCTTTTAATGATATTATAAATATCCACCAAGGAGCTTTTGTTCCAGGTAGGTTTATTTTTTACAATATCTTATTGGTGTAGGAGTTACTGAATAAATATGATTTTAAAAAGGCAATTAGGAGTTGTGCAATGAAAATTGATTTTTCATAAGTTTGTGACTCTCTTAACTAGAAATTCAGTTAAAGATGTCCATGCATTTTGTCACCCTCCTAAGTTCATTAGCTGGACCTACACATGTGTCTCAACTACTTCCTATAGCTTGTCAATCAATGGTAAAACCCTTAAGGGTCTTCAATGGAACTAAGGGAATTAGGGAAAGGGATCCAATCTCCCCTTACCTATTCACTTTAACAATTAAGGTCCTACTTAGAACGTTACACTTCCAAACAAGTAGAACACTTAGGTCTATCTTTAACTATAAATGTAGGGAAACAAATTCATTTATAAATGATTTGATTTTGCCATGTGGGGCTGATCCTTGCTCCCTTAAGCTTTTGAAGAATGTCTTGTATGATTTCACTAACATTTCAGGACTGTCAGGGAGCTCCCAAAAGAGCAGTATTTATATTTCCAGGGATGTGAAGAATCTTTAAAGGCTATGCTCTATTACATTCCTTAGCTTGCATTATCTACCTTTCAAATATCTACGAGTTCTTATCACTTCCAAGAAGCTTAAGTTTGATGATTATCGTCCCCTCTTAGAAAAGTACACAATGAAGACCAATGCTTAGCAATATAGGTTTTTCTCAAATGAGGGAAGATTACAACTTATTTCTTTAATGTTAATGAATATATGCACACACCGGGGATCCCATCTGTTATTACCTGGGAGACTGAATAAGGAAAGAGAAAATTGCATAAAGAACTTCTTATAGACAGGAAAAGCCAATTGTACAAAAGGAGTTAAGATCTAGTGGGATCATTTTGGTCTAACCAAAGAAGAAGGGTGGAATTGGACTTATACATCTACAATTGATACAAAATGTCCTTATTTCTAAAATGATATAGAGACTTCACAATTATAAAGAAGCTTTATGGTCTAAATGGGAGAATGAATTCTATCGCCAAAATACAATCTTCTGGAAATTTTATACAAATAAAGCTCATTCCTAAACCTTTATTCAAATGTTAAGGATAGAATAAAGGTTAAGGAAGTAAGAGCTGCTTACTATCACATGAAGATCAAGATAGGAAATGGGAATTCAACTAATTTTTCTTATAATTGGACTAATCATAGTTTATTGAATGAAGAGACATCCCTGACTCAATAAAAAAACAAGTACCCCTCTTAACTTCAGAGTTAATAAAGTAATACATGTTAGAATCTGGAACTATGAAGATGGGGGTGCTAGTAGAATGGATTTTTACTTTCCTAACTATCAGCTTTGTATTAGGAAGGATGACAAGTCTTTATAATTAGCTAACAACTCTTACAACTTTACGAATTACTCTTACTTTAAGCTTTTAAGTCGCCACTTTCCTAAAGTGTGTTGGTATGATATTGTTTGGAAAAAATGCTTAATACCTAAGACCTCATTTATTTCCTAGATTGCAGTTAAGTAAAAAATTGGCTACCAAGGAGATGATCCATATAACAAATTATAGTCTCTATATCCTTTCTTAATAAGCATTAGAGACAATTCCTCATCTCTGATTTCAATTTTAATTATCAACACTGGTGAGTCCATAATGCCAAGCTTACTTAACCAATTATGTCATGAAAATAACTAGAAGGATATTCTGAAGTGGGTAAATGATATAACTTGTAGACTTGGGAAAGACAGTTGCTTCTATAGAGCTTCATTCAATTGATGTATTTATTCAATTTAAAGAGAAAGGAATCATATAATTTTTAGAGGCCTTATTTTATAAAAAATGTACTTGCTCATAGTACGATATGCTAGACCAAAGAAATTCTTTATGCTTATAATGTTCATTTGGTTGCTAGTTCCCAATGAAGATTAGATGGAATATGTAAGAACAACCTATAAAAGAGTTGACAGGTATATTAGAGTAGTAATGTTTTGTATCTAGCCCCATGGAGCTTGGAAAGAATATTTCCATTGTAATTCGCCTTTTGGGATTGATCAATGAAATTATTTAATTTAGAAAAAAGGTATATTGATTTGATAGATACTAAAAATCAAAATTTGCAACATTAAATTAAAATATAAATTATTTTAATCTTAAAAGGTGATTTTAGTTATGTTTCCTCTAGTTTTATTAGTTTATATTATACATCAAATTTCAAATATTTAATTTAAAACACTTATTATGGTTCCAAAATAATATAAAAGTAGCTTTTTTCTCTACAAACAAATTAATATATCTTTTATTTTTTTTAAAATAAAGTTAAAGAATGGTTATGAAAATTATTTAAAAATAAGATATTTTCAAAATTAATTAAGAAAAGTCAATCTTAGTTACTTAAAAATATTTTAATTGTTGAATAATAAATATTTTACAAAATACAACAATTAATAAGATATATAACTTTGTATGAAACCCTAGAGAGAGAACCTTTGACTCCTCCTTTACACTCTTCCTATGTATGATCCTACTCAACCAAACATTCCTAACTAGCTTACCTCTCCTCCCATCCCTCTCGCTAAGCCTAATCTTATGACATACCTTATACTTTCATCCCCAAATCCTATCCACAACCAAATAAATCAAATCTTAGAATACACTACCCAAAACTTCACCTCAATCTCTCGTCTGGAACTAACATGTCATTACTAGATTTAGCTCCAGATGATTTTTCCTCCACTAAGCTCTCTTGTCTAAGCATTATAACACAATCAGTCCCTAAGATTATAGGAAGCTCGGACACTAGCATTGTTAAATGCCACTATAGGAAAAGGGCTTTATCTAACAATCCACATGTAAAGGAGAATGGAGAAAATCAGAAGTTCCTAACTAGGAAACCCAGTCCTTGGTTCTTAGAGATCTTACCTTAACCTCCAACTTATAATATTGACCCCCTTTGGACTCAAAATGAAAAAGAATTGTCTATAGGATGAAGCTAAGAAATGGAATGCTACTCTAGTTGGCTTCTTTATTGGGAAAAGATCAACATTCTTTACCTTGAATGCTTAGACTAAAATATAGTGGAAGGTTATGGGCTCTAAGATGTGATGATCACAAAGGAAAATATTTTCTTATTTAGGTTTGATTCCTAAATTCAAACATAAAAATTGATGGACATAGGACAATGACATTACAACTCAAGGTCGTTGTTCTTACAAAAATGGAAACCAGATTTACAAATGGAAAATTTAAGACAAAAACACATTCCTCTATAGATAAATATACATAATATTCCCTCATGAATACTAGACAATGGAAGGCTTAAGTTACATCTCTAGCTATATAAGGAAACCTATACGTCTTGATCAGGTCACTACTACTACATTTAAGGTATAATACATTAGAGTTTATGTACCGGTGGAACTAGGAGGGGAGTTACCTGAGTTAATAAAAAAGATGAGGCTAAATAAAGAAAACATTATATACCAAGATCAGGTGGAGGTCTCCCATTTATAACAACATACTAAAAACAGTATAAAAGTGGAGAATTGGAAACCCATAGGGAGGTCATTAAAATTGGAGGCCATGAAGAGCTGATATAGATATGTGATAATAGCAAGAATGTTGCTAATATAACCAAACCACTAGAGGAATCAACCAATAAATAGGAAGAAAGAATGATTGCAGATGCTCCTAATGTAGAGAATTATAAGAATACTTTAAGGAAATTGTATGTTATAATGACACAGGGAAATCTAGAAGAGTTCTCACAAGGAATCATAAGTAAAAAAGTAAAAGAACCAACAAGTTATCTTTGGGAGGTAGGGGATAAGAATACTAAAACAGTGGAAAATCTAGTAGGAAGAAGAAAGCTTCCATAAATTCAAAGTAGTGACAATATTAGTATGGAATGTTAGGGGATTGAATAGCCCTACCAAGAAGGAAGTAGTTATTGACTATTTAAATAATGTTAAACCTTATATAATGAGTTTGCTAGAAACAAAAATTAGTAGAGAATAAAACAATAATTTGTAGTTTTGGAAGAAGGGATGTAGCATCATTAGTAACCATAGTTACCAACATTATGGGAGAATCATAATTCTATTTGATCCCAACAAAATAGATATCCTGGCCCAAGAAAGCCTGAACAAAGCATTATTCTAAAGGAAAATTTAATTTAGGAAACATATCCATTCAAATCACCTTCATTTATGCATCTAATCATGCCTTTTTGTAGAATACACCTATAAAATCAGTTAAAGATAATGAGAGCTAACATTATAACCCTTGGATGATTCTAGGTAATTTCAACATAACATTAAAATCTGCAGAGGAGGAGGGCAATGTAAGATAAGGAAGGCATAATGACGACTTGAGGGAATGCCTGTCTCGAATTGAAATGACAGACCTAAAAACTAGAGGATGCTTCTATACATGGTTTGATAATTAGAAAGGAGACCAATGAATTCAGAAGATAATTACTAATATTCCTTAGTTGGTTTAATTATAAGATAGCATGGCTAACTTTCCCTATAGCTTGGATTTAGATCACTCTCCAATAGTGGTCAACTTAACTCACTTAAAAAAAATACATTACCTTTAAATTTAATAATTATTAAGCAGATGTTGATTGCTTTGTGGAGTCAGTCAAATTAGTTCTAGATAAACCATATTAGGGGAATAAAATTCTTATTCACTAAATGTAGATAAGGTAAATTAAGGAGGAAATGAAAAAGCTATATAGTAAGCAACATAATGACATAACAAGAGCAATTAAAAAATCAAAGGAGAAGCTCTCAAATCTTAAGGCCAAAACCTGATTTATGATTTGGAAAGACCCTTCTTGATTTTCCCTATTACAATTTATGAAACGCTTAACAATATGGTAAATAAAAAATACCCTAAAATTTTATCAATTCTTCATTAAAATATTATATGTCTGCTACTGTGGGATTAGAATAATTCAAGTGATAGTGAGTCGAAGAAACTTGAAATTGAACCTGTAGAATCCTTTAACTAGGCATTAAAGATTGACCACTCAATCCTGAAACAAAGATCAAGAATCCAATGGCTAAGAGATGGAGAAAGGTGCAATAAATATTTCTTTAGGGTGTTACTGGCCAGAAAATATCATAATAGGATATGTACCTTTACAAACGATAGCTCAAGGTCAAAAATTAGGAGGGATTAAAAGACTGTTCATTTAACTATTTTACTATAGCCTATAGTTCTAAAAACACTATTCTAAAACCAACTAGACTTCTAGATGACTTAGTTAAGGAAAAGTTAATAAATCATGAGAAAGGGTTATCTAATTTCTCCACTTATAGCATTAGATATGGAATAGCAAATTATAGATTTACATCTCAATAAATAACCTAGCTTGAATGGCCTTAATGCATTATTCTACCAAAGAACTTGGAAGATAGCAAAGAATGTGGTATATATTGTAGTGCTAGAGTTTTATAGCAGTGGGAGATTGTTCAAAGAAATAAATAAAACTTACATTTTTCCTTATCCCAAAGACTCCCATTCCTAATTATCTAATGGATTTTAGACAAATATCTTGTTGAAATACAATTTACAAGGTGACATTGAAGCTTCTCCCTAATAGGCTCAAAATAGTGATTTAAATTATATAAACCCCTTCTAAGAAGCTTGATCAAGGGGAGATAAAAAGATGAAAACATTCTTCTTGCACAGGATCTTTTCAAAAACTACTATAGGAAAAAATCCAAGAAAGACAATTCCTTAAAAATATTTTTCGTAAGGCCTTTAATTTGATCAATTGTTATTTCATTCTAGTCCCTTAAGGAATTTGATTTCCTAAGAAAATACATTAATTGTATTAAGCAATTCATTAGTATGATCATATACTGTGTTTTGGTTAATGGAGAACCTACCAGGGATTTTGATAATGCTAGAGGTGTAAGACAAAGGGACACCCTTTTAACTTATTTATTCACTCTATCTACAGAAATAGTTTTTAGGATTATGAAAAAGGTCATATTTTAGGAGAATGATTTCATGTTTCACTTTAAATGAAAGAAAATATGTGCTGTGAACTTATCTTTTATGGACAATCTCATGCTCTTTTCTAAGGCAAACCCTGGGTCAGTTAGAGCTCTAATGAATGGCCTACGCATTTGAAAAAATATTTCAAGGCTACAAATCAACAAAATTAAGAGCATGTTAGTTTTGTCTATTGCAGTTCAACACTTATCTAGATGGTTCTTGGATATATCACTAATCTGAGTATACCTATTTCATCCAAAAGGCCATCCTAGAAGTCACTTTGTTTTATTAATAGGATCTAATTTCTAAACCCTGTCATAAATAGCTTGGATACTTTTTAAGCATCCCATCTAATACTCTCCAAGAATGTGATCAAGACAATATAAAGTATAATGAAGCAATTTAAGTGGTCTACAGAAATTGGAAGATAGGGGTGGCCAAAGTTAAGTGGAAGGAAATTTGTGCTCCTAAAAATGAGGGTGGACTAGGTATACATTCTGACCAAATTATTAGCAAAACATTTATCACCAAACAATTATAGAGGATTCTCAATAATAGGGGGAACTTTGGATTAAATGGTTACATATCTATTACCCATGAGATAATTTTAGATGGAATTTATAACTACATTATAATAATTAGTGGATCCCATTAAACATCATGAGGATTAAGTATTTTATAAGGTATAACATATCAAAAGATATTTGTGATAGAATAGTTACTTTTTTTACCATGAGCAATGGATAACACAAGGTGCTCTTATTAAGATAAGGGAAATGGACCAAATAAAAAATGTTATCCTTAGCAATTTTACAATAAGACTAGCTCTAACAATTAATACTGATCAATTAGAGAAGAAGCCTAATAGTCCTCTTATTCAAGATATATTAAGATGCAATCTTTGTGATAATAGATGGGATAAGGTGAGATGGAATCTTCATGGAAATGGCTATTGACTAATGCCTCCTAAAAATTAATCCTTAGAAAAAGTTCCCACAAATTAACTGGTCTAAAATTATATAGGACATATATATAAACCTAAAGGCTGCTGCTACTATGTCGTTAACTTTCAAAAATATACTATAGACAATGGATAGGTCAGTTAGCTCCTAAACTTATCTACAATAGTATGTGTTCTATATTAGTAAATGGTGGAAACTAGAGACCATCTTTTTTTTTAATGTAATGTATTGGAGAGCTTATAGAACAAAGTTAAAAAGTTATGTGATCTAGAATGAGATGGATGCCACCTAAGAGATACTCCCTCATGGCTATAATGTAATACAGAGCCCTAAAAGAGGACATAACCATCTAAAAGATAACTTTGGGTTATATGGTTCAGGCTATTTGGATAGATCACAATGCCATAATATTTTAAGCTAGTAAGAAAGATGAGTCCCCCTAGTAGTTAGAGCTATTAAGCCACATCAAAGAACTAATAATGGCATATAATCTTAACATCTAGTAGTTACACACAACTTCTAGAACTTTTTCTAACGCATCATGTTGGTCCCTTTTTAAAAGTACCAATCAAACTGTCCTCTGGTACAAATTCACATGGTATCAACATAACTCTTCTTATGCCTCAACTGGCCTATGGCTAATAATTAGAAACAGACTCCTTATAATTGATAGAATAACACAATTCTTTGCTCTGCCAAACTGATACATTCTAATAAAGTCCGCAACTGAAAATATGGAACATATTTTCTTTCAATGCCAATACAATCAATACATTTAAAAGGTAATCATTCAATAATATCACCTGGATAGCCCACCAGACTTGGTTAGACATCATCAAGTTTTTTAGTAATGTTTTGATGAAATATGAAGGAGGTCCCTAGGTGTTCAGAGTTGCTTTTTACTACTTAGTTGTTGCTATTTGGGAAGAAAGAAATTATAGGATATTTTGTGATTCTATTAACGCCAAAGAAAGTACTCTGCAAGTTTTGTGTACTAAAATTAGGCAACATTTTTTTGCATACAAAAGAAAGCTACTGCTTTAGCACTCATTGACAACTCATTTGGAAAATCAACTGGCTCCATTACCTTAAGTTATTACAAATTGTGATTCTTAATCACATTGATGTAATAGTAGCCTAGTCTTTGATTGTATAGTTTTGATCAAAATTTTTTCACCATTTGCCTTAAAATATTAATACATTCTTCTTCCTTAAAAACAAGTATACGTATCTAAACACACAAGAGAGAAATAAGAAGCAAACATAAGTACAATCAACAACAGCGCCAAAAAATATACTTACTTGACCCACATTGAGAGGCAAAGGAGCAATGTTAAGCCACTGGATGATCACACAAAAATCAAGCTGGGGATCACAGAGAAGTCAATCTAAAATTAGGTTGGAATAAGAGTGATTTAAACCAAGTTAAAAGAACCTAAGGTGACTATTACCTAAATTGAAGATGTTAGAAAATGAAAAATCTTACATTGGGTTTTAATAGATGATAAATGTAGGGAAAGCAACACCTAATTTGGTAAAGATATAAAAAGAGTAATGTCGCACGATTGTAATCTCTCAATTTATAGTAAACGGTACGTTCGAAAATGTAAAGGAATGAAGAATCAATTGTCCAGAGTTAAATGGAGGGTCTAAGTTATTCTAGTTTTAAGTTAAGTAATGGAAACCAAATTGTATGTAGCCCACTTTTAATATATTAATAAAACAACTATTTTTTTAAATGAAGGATAAATATAAGGTCATTAGTAAAAGTTTTATATAGTGTAAAAAATTTAAAAATAACATAAATATAGATAACAAAATTATTAAAAGGTTTAAAATTATAATGATTTATTAATATTAACTTAAACTTTGAAAAAATAGCTATAAAATACGAATATTAAATATTTTTTCTAAAAATTAAAGAATATAATATATTTACTATAAGAAAAAGTTATCCAAAAATATAACATTGCAAAAAGATTTTACAAAACCTAAAGAACAATAGTAGATATTAATCAGCTAAGCGCGTGTAACTAATAAGAGCACTCTATGGATTTAACCAACTTTAGAGCTTTTGCTTGTAATTAATATTTGAAAATATTTAGTTATTGTCTTCTAATCTTAACAAGAACACATATCCAACTTGGATTCCTCCGAATGGTTCCTTGTGTTTCATGGTCATTTGTTAGTAAAAAATGTAACAATTTCCATTTAGTTTTTGTTAAAGCTTTTTTCCTCAATAATTCCATCATTGATCATACTCAATCTTTCTGTAAATTTTCAAGTTAATCATTTATTGTTCTCTAATCCAAGAGATTAGTTTAAAAGTTACTTAATATTTGGATCTTTCTTTACCTTAAAAGAATCTTATATTCCTTTATTTGTAGGCTGAATATATTATACCACCAATGGCTATTTTATAGATCAATCTATATTCCTTGTTCATTATTGTCTCCTACTAAGCCATTCAAAGATCTCTATTTAATTTAGTATATTTTCATCAATCTTTAAAAAATTAAATAAAATTCCATATTTCTACAAAGAATTCACAAAAGAAAAAGGGAAAAGAGATAAAATAGTGTGAGTTTCTTATATTTATTGTGAAACTTAAAGTTGACCTCTTGCTTTATTTTTTGTTTAATCAATCAAGTGAGAGTCTGCGTACATGAAATGAAGAGATATGGTGACATAGGGTTCCTTGCCTTAGCCCTTTTACCACCTCTAAATAATTTTGTTGGCTCTTTATTGACAAAAAAATATAATGACATGGTAGAGATAAATTGATCACTCTAAGCTAGAAAAACTTGTAGGAAACCAAATGCCTCAAGGATGTGCAATATGAAGATCAAGTTTATAGAGTGAAAGTCTTTAAGGAAATCCACCTTAATAATATAATTATTAAGGGATTTTTTCCTACTATTGTTCTTCAATAACTCTTAAACCTATAAAATATTATCAACATTTAACATACCTTAGATAAAATCAATTTAGGATTAATTAATAAGAGGCTTTGTCAAAAAATTAATTCTAGAAGTAATTCATAAATGACCTTAGATAGAGTATTGTAACACAAGATGGACTTGAAGTCTAAAAGGAAGCAGGCGTTTGGAATTTTGGGCATAATATTAATAAAGTTATTATTAATCTATTTATGCATTTTCCCTTTTCTAAAAAAAATTCAATACAACATCAGTTACTAAGTTTTTAATTTGATGACAAGATTTTCAAAAGAAAGAGCATCTAGATCATCTAGATTAGGAGACTTACTAAGATTAAGCTTAAAGACTACTTTCTCCACATCATCAATATTAAAAGGTTTGTATTGAGGTTCGACTAACTCTCTAGGGATTTAGGCTATCATGAAAGATTTAAGTAACTGCATTAACGAGCTTCTATTGGATTGAAATATAAAAGTATTTTAGGAAATAGTCTTAAACTTCTTGCCTAATGCGATTTTAAGTTTGAGCTAGACCACCATTTTGTTTAAGTAATGAAGAAATTTTATTAATGTTTCTCTTAGCATTGATGATCTTACTAAAAGAACTTGGAGTTTTTATATTATTTTTTATGTATTGTATTTTTAATTTTATTTTATAAGAACTTATACACCTCTAATGCTCTTATATAGTCAAGCAGAGCAAGTTTCTTTTCCATTTTCTTGATATAATCAACTTGATTTAGATAAAGCTCCTCTAAAACCTATTTGAGCTTGATTTTGATATATGTTAATATAGTATGGTTAGTACAGAACCTTCTCTTATTTAGCTTTTTATATTCTTATTTCACTTTTTGGACTTTCCTTCACATGGATAAAGTCTTTATGATCCTAAAAGGGTTAAACTAATGCCTTTATAACTACTTCTTAATGATTGACGCAGCATGTCGTAACACTTCAAAATAAACTAGACCTAAAACTATAGCAGTGGTGAGTCTAGGTCGATCCCACAGAGTGTGTGTAAAGCTTTTGAAATGAAAATAATCAGTGTTTAGTTTATTTTAGGAGGGGTAATAAGAAAATAAGACAAAACTAAACAAATAAAAAATTAAAGAAAATATACAAAAATGATGAAAGTGATAAATTCATTTGGAACTTAGTTCTTTGGTTCTATAATTCTTACACAATACCCAATTCAATAAACATAAGATAATATAATCAATCCTTAAAGAGAGTAAGAACAACAAACATAATGAAGAACATACTTAACCAGGTTCATCAGTGTCAATGTCACCTACGAATTGGTATCGGGATGTCTAGCCCTCTATGAGTCTCTCCATATGTGAGAGCCTTATTACCCTCTTCATTTTTGTCTCCCGAGAGCATCTCTGAGTTTTCCCAACAAAAACACAAACATTTCAAATCTTTTTCGCCCTCAAATGATGTTTTTATACCAAAAAGTAAGGTTTTTGGGACAACTAGACATTTCTCACTGGCATGCATGATGGTGTCACGCACGTGATGTCTCATAGCGATGACCAATCATGTATGGTTGTGAATTGGTTCAACACTCTTCATACTCTTCATTTTATTTATTTTCTTAACTTCTCTTGCTCTAATCATTCTCGTTCTTACTTAATGAAGATAAGTAAATGTGATTCTCAAGAAGATGGATCAAATATAGTGCTTTTGAATCACTTTAACTTTTTTTTATAAATTGTAACCAAAACCATATAAGAACTAAAATGAGTATCTTCAGCATTTTCATATCATTAGTTACTAAGTTTAAAGGGTTAAATGTATCAACAATTAGGAACATATCAATTTCCCCTACACTTAACTTTTGACCGTCCTCAGACAAAACATCATATTCAAAATCAAAGACACAAAAACATTTACTCATTTTCCATATTTTCCAAGAATATATAATCATAAGTAAAGATGAATAACTTTCAAAAACCATAGTAAGAATTCAACATTCAATGCTTCTACTCATGAACAATCAACATTCAACACCTTTAGAAACTGAGCAATCTAATGGTATACTTGGAAAAATATGTTTAAATAAGATATATTCATGGGTATACTCAAATACCATTCATGATCATGACATTCCACAACTTTGCATATCATTTCATTTCTCCACCACTAAGGTTCACATACAAAATCATGGATCAAAGGACTTTTCAAGGTTGTAATATGGGAAAAGGTAAGGTGAGATGTATTTGGGTCAAGTATCATGAAAACCATTAAAGCTAGTAAAACAAAAGTAATACTCAACGTTTCATTAAGCACAAAAACCAACATTCACTCATAATTGTGTACATCAACTACGATGGATGCGAAAACTAAGTTTTTTAGCTCAAATCCAAGCTCTCTCACCATAAACCACAAGAAGCACAAATCACTCACAAAACTTAAGCATAAACAAGACTTTTTAACTATAGGAAGTGACCATTGAAAACAACATCCACCTCATATCCAACATACTTAGGTAACCCATTCAATACAACTTTAGGAGGAAAGACTAATCATAAATAAATTTGCAACACATACGCATTTCCTCCATGATAATTTTATTTAAACATATATTTTTTATTTCCTTTTTCTTTTCTTTTCTTTTGCTTTTCTATTTTTCTCTTTTTTTGTTTTTTATATAAAAATTGAAAGAAGCTGCATCAACACGAGAACTTCAATGATAATACATTTGACATCCTAACAATTATAATCATCCTACACATATAGTGTAACACCCCATTACCCTAGGGTACGCACAGGGACGCCCGTAGGTCATTCCGATACATATCCTAAAATAAGGGAGCGCTACGTGTGATCACTACAGAACTCCACATGGCATCACATACATTTAAATAATAAAACCAGTAATTGTAAATTACAAGATTTTTAA
>JAOTAY010022988.1:0-30562 GCA_025629805.1 Erythroxylum baracoense | reverse complement strand
AATTAATCAATGAATTACATATTTCAAAGCATATTATACTGTAGGGGCATTTTCGTCATTGACACTGTTTTTATGTTTTGTCCACTGCAACCAAATACATTTCCGTCCTCGAGACGGATACAGTTTTTTCTGTTTTATCCATCACAACGAAACATCTTACTGTCTCCTATTTTTGTTCTGTTTCGTCTCTAAATTTTCGTTTCGTTCCGTCTCCTCACACAGGAGACAGTAACCAAACGCATCGTAAGTTCACCAGATTTTATATTAGTGACCGATTTTACCTGCTCAAGATTTAGGTTATTCATCAATTCATACACAATTTTTGAATAATAATGCATTTTAAAGCTTTACAAATACTCGTACAATAAACGTATAATCAACATACTTTCATACTATATAGCAAAACTTTAGTAACTTAGTTTAAATTGGTCCAACTTTCTACCTTTTATCGATATTACCACTTTTCTAACATCTCACATGCAACAAAATCATCCCCAACCTATAATTTAAAGTTTTAAATCAAATTAACTTTACATCATCCTCATATAAATTTGAATATGCTTTTTAAATACCTTTTATTTTGCGTTTATCGCATTCTTCTCTTTTTTCTTATAAAGGATATGGTGATCTGATAATAAAATTTTCCTTCTTTTATCAATTCTAAGAATAAAAAAAAAATTCAACCACACCAAACCAAATATCATAACTAGTACAAATACTATGAAAGCCAAAGTATATCTATAAAAAATTCATACCAAATTAGGCTATAAAGTACAAATTTTCACGCAGTACCATAGAAAAAAATGTGAACTAACAATATCTGATTGTCCTTTACTTCATAAATTGGCCACTAGATAATTTAAAACACTAGAAACCCAGAGACCATCTAAATACATGTCTAAATGCTTAACTTTAAGCATGCCTAAATAATCAAACAGAAAGCCAAACCATTAATATATAACTCCACACAGAGAGAGGAAAAGGGATTGGCAATGTCGACATACCATGTTTATAAATAAGGTATTGGTTCAGTAAGTTGATACACCTACTATCTTCTTGTCTAAGCATCTAAAATGCAATAGGTTGGAGCGATAATAAAGATTTTGGTTTTAGTTTTAAGTTTCTTTTCAACAGTTGGAAACAAAATAAGAAGATGATAGAGAAATTCAAATAGGTATGATGAGTTGCTTTGAAGCCCTCTAAGTAAGCATAGTACAAAGAAAACTACTCATTTATCCATCACAATATAAAATTACATAACATAGAAATTTTATTTATATTAAAATAGGTTATAAGGTACCGATTATATAATTGGGTACAATAATGGGTGAATGTTGAGAATAAAGTCAGCAATTCCTTTCTTGAAAAGAATTTCATCTTTGTAGATATAACATGATAAGGAAGTTTTAAAATGGAGCAACAAAAGTGAAGAAATGATTTATGAACTCACAATGGTGTGTCAACCTTGTTTATTAATCGTATTATAAGATTTCTATTTTTATACTACAAAGTGGATTTTCAATTGAAATACTTCATCATTTGTACTTCTTTTTGCTTGAACCTACATTTCTCATGAAATCATAAATCAACTACAACATATTACTTATTCTTAAGGAATTATATTATTTTCTTTCCCAAATGCATCCCCAAAGCACTATAACCAATAACCTACTTTTCTAGAATTATTAGTGAACTCTTTTCTAACAAACAAATTGTTAGTTTGCGCCCTTACGTTCAATCGATTAGCCGCAATTCATGTATGACAATATTAGTTTATTTAATTAAAGTTTTTTTGTTTTAAAGCATGTTGTTAATTATATTTAATACTTAATAATAAAGATAAAATCTCTAAAATAATTACTATACAATTAAAGTTATGATGAGATCACAATTATGAGGTTGAATTTATATTTATGTATTATTACTAAATTATTCTTAATTATAGTTTCATTAAGATGGAATATTGATGAAATAGTAAGCACATATTTTATTTATTTATTATGAATAAAGTAATTGATCCCATAAATTAAAGTAAGAAGATACATAAACAAATGTGTGGGTGCTTATTAGAGAATAAGTTTACTATACCAACCCAATTATGAGGATCCCAAATTGAACATTCTTGTGTATTTATGGATGTCCTCTTTATAATGGTTGTGTAACTGAACCTTAGAATTAAGATTACCAAAGTATCTCATATGAGAATTGTTATGTCTTGATGATACTTATGCCTTATTCTATTTAAAGTAGTGCGATCAATAGTACTAGAATTCAATACAACCTATATGGAGATAATTGAGTAAGTTAATAAAGGATTCATCATCCTAAAGTAATTAGGAAGATTGTTCTATTATTCTTAGTTAGTAATGATTTAAGAAATTCTCTGGCTAAAATAAATCGAGATTTGGAACATGTTGCTTTCAAATATCAATTATTTTTTAACCATAATGGAAATGATTAAATTTAAATAAAGTAAACATTTCTACATCTAATTACAACATTTGATGAGGAAAGGATTGAATTATACATTATAACTAAGTATGGACAAGTTACTTTGACATTCTTAATATTTAGATGGTCATAACATATTACTAGAAATCAATCTTACTTTATGATTATAAATTGTTTGATTATAGCATTAAAATAAATTAAAAGAATTTTAGTTTTCTTAATTATAATTATAAACTAAAATTAAAATTTATAATCATTGTCAACGTATTAGCAACCTAATTGGTTACACATAAAGAGAAAACAAAAAATTATATTAGGAGCATAACAGGTCATATATAAAGAGAAATTAAAGAAAGAAAATTTAATTTTATTAAGTTTGATTTAATTATAAAGTTTAAGAAACTTCAAGGACCAAATATTAGATATTTAATTTTATTAATATAAAATTCTAATAATAATTAGAGTTATAATTAAAGTATGTTTAAGATTTTAATTTAATTAAGCCTGAAAGAAACTTAGTGTTTCTCTACAAAAGGGAAAGGTAGAAGGCAGTTAACAGTCTTATTAATCTCTCTCAATTGTTGAGTTCTCTTTCCTCAACTATGTGAATAATGTTAGATGTTGGACATTTGAATAACTTATAATTAACAATTTTATTACAGAAAAAAAGTTTTTAAGAACACCATAACCAAGTTTATCTTAAATCCTTTGACTTCCTTATTCATATTTCAAGTTATTATATTAAGGAGATATGATGAGAAATTATAAAAATTATTTTGTTGCATCTTGATCGCCTTTGATTTTCCAACGGTGGTATTAGATCCTCTTTTAATTTTTTAACTTGAATAAGTTGCTTGATTGTTTGTTATTGATTTGATAAAAAAATTTAAGGTTGATGCAAAAGTTACATAATTTTAATTATAGTTTAATTTTGTTCTTTATGGAATAGACCAACACATGTTACATAATTTCAATTTATAGATAAACTTGATGATTATTGTTTATGGAAATCATCTATTAATTGAATCTTTTTTTTTCTAAAACACCTAAATTACATGTCACTAGCTTTTGAAGTTTATGGAAAATTTGTTTGAAGATTAATTCATGGTATTGGGTTCTTTATGAAAAACTTAATTATATATGAACTTTGGCTATCAAAAATGAAAATTTCTTAAGAGACAATTATTTTTTTCTTAATGATTAATTTTAATCATTTGTGGAGATATTGGGACCATCACTAGTGGCTTTGCTTGCCATTGGTGAATCCACTACTGTTGCCTTTAATAGCAGAGCTAGTGGCAATAGTCACTATTGGCAAGGGTGAAATAAATGCCCAACAAATTCTTTTTATTGGTCTGATGAAAGAGAAACCCAAATCTAGAAACATATAGCAGAAGACATGAGAATGAACCTCTCAAACAGAAAAGGTGTTTGTCTCAAGATATGCTATATTTTAGAAAGAGAATTTAGTTTTAAGGAAAGTAGTGAGAATGAGATAAAACTTAAAGAAGTTTAAGAATCACAAATGCACATTCAAATAGAACAAGAACCTCAAGTTGATACATATGATGTAAAACCAAGAGTTCAAAAGACACTTAGTCAATGTTCAATAGTAAGATATATCGTCCCTCCACTAAATTTGATATACATATTGAAAAAGGGAAAGACAATAAATTGTTCATGGATTATGAGACTACAATTTTATAACGAAGCAATATATGTTATTGATTTTTTTAAAATGACATGAAGCCTTAAGATTTGAAATAGATTTAATATACATTATCCAAGTAAGGACTTTAGTAGATGCACTTGATAGATTGTCCCAATTAGAGTTTTTAAAAGAAAAACTAACATAAGTGGTAATTTATATACGTACAAAACAAGCTAAGGACTAAGGGTTAGAAACAAAAACAACAAAAACAAAGATTTGATTTTGATAAAACCTATTTACCAATAACAATGCTTAAGTTCATAAGAATTTTACTGGTTATGTATACCAAGATAATAAAATATGGCTGATAGATGTCAAAATGATATTTCTCAATAGAAATTTTCTTGAAGATGTATATATATATTAAGGTTTTGAATTCAAGAGGTTTCCTAATCAAGTATACAAGTCATAAAAATATATTTATGGACTTAAGCAAGCACTATAGAGTTGAAACAACTATTTTGATGAGACAATTAAAGAGCTTATAAAAAATTTAGATGAACCTTATATTTATAGAAAAAAAAGTATAGCGTGAGTATAGTCATTCTAGTGTTATATATGGATGGCATATTTTTTATTGGAAACTATATATTGATGCTTCAATCTATAAATATTTGATTGTCCAATAAATTCTCTAAAATAAAGGGAGAAGTAACCCATATTCTAGAAATAAAGATCTATAGAGAGATAGATTAAAAAGATTGCTTAGTTTATTGCAACCTGTATACATAAACAAAGTGTTAAGAGGTTTAGTATGGAGAATTATAAAAGGAGATTCTTACACATTTTATATGGGATTTCTCTCTCAAAAAGTGTATGTTTAAAGACATACAAAGAGAGAGATAAAATGGATTATTTTCCATATACTTTCACAATTGGATCGATTATGTATATGGTCTTATGTACAATATTTTCTTGGTACATAAAGGAGTTAAATTAAGAGTTTAGGGCATTCATATGCAAGTTTTCATTTTGATTATAATGATGGAATATCATAGTTACAGTACATCATTACTTTAAATAGTAGTGCATTAAGTTGGAGAAGTTTTAAACAAGAAAACTATTGTTTATTCTACTACTAAGACATAGTACATTTCAGTGTCAAAGATGATAAAGAAAGTTGATTGAATCAAGAAATTCATCACTAAGAGTGGTTCCTAATATCATTAAGGCCTTGTTTGGTTGGAGGGTTAGTAATGAAACAGAATGAAACGTAACACACTTTCATCGTTTGGTTGAGGATTTCATAATAGACTGGAACGGAATGAGATGAAAGCGGAGGGTTTCATGTTACGTTCTATTCCATCCTAAACAGTGAAAATAAGAAACCTTTGATTTGGGAGGTTTAGGATGGAACTTAAACTAAATACATACTAGCTAATATACCCTCAATAATTTTTCTTAATACCAATTATTTCTTCTCTCTCAGTTATTAAACTTCTTCATAAAAGAAGATGCCTGTGTCCTCCATCTCCAAACCATTGATTTTCTCTCATCTCCCTGCCACTGTAAGTCTCTCCTCACTCTATCTATGAAGGGTCGGTGATGAGTGAGTGAGTGTTATGAGTTTTCGTTTTGGTTTATTACATACTGATTTTGCACGTGAAGTTACTGCAGATGTTTGACATGAACAAAAAAGGGGTGGTTGTTTGTGGAGAAGCCGAAAAATTGTAGTGAGGGCAGATCTAAAGAAGATATCTTATGGGAAAGAATACAGAGAGTCTTTGCAAGTAAGAATCGATAAGATAGCTGACGTTGTATCTCTTACCTTGGGACCTAAAGGTTTGTCATTGATCATTTGCTTCTCGGTTTTCATATCTTTTATCGACTATTAGTTGAGTCTCTTTGGACTTGTTCATTAAATGGAATTCTCAACATTGGTCTTCATTGTTTTTCTCTATTTTATGAAGTAGTTGGAACATTATTAGATGGTTAATTCCTAAGAAATAGAGTAGTTATTTTAGTTGATCTTAATGTAAGTAAAAGAATGTAAAATTTTGTTTATTCTTTTGTATATAATTAATAATTTTTTATATTATTTCTCCTTACCCTAATAATAATATTTTTATATTATTAATAATAAATTGTTTATAATTAATAATAACATAATAAAATTTAATAAAATGTTTATTAATAAAAATAGAAAATATAAAAAATTATTCTTTAATTTTTTGTATATATTTCTATATAAATAAAAATATAAATAAATAATTTTAAAATATAAATCATATATAATAGAATAAAATTTGTTAAATAATTAATAATAATATTTTTATAAAATTAATAATAAATTGTATATAATTAATAATAAAATAATAAAACTTTTATTAAAATTTTTATTATTTAAAATAGAAAATATATAAAAAAATTATTTGTCACAACCGTGATTTTTTAATTGGACGTGATTTCTGTTTTCAAATCATAGCGTTAAAGCTCTTGCAACAACTATTTTAATATCAGAGATATAATAGTCATTTATTATGCAATACATTCTATTCAATCCATCTTCCAAACAATATTTCACTACATTACATTATGAACCCTTCCATCCCTCCCAAACAACTTTTCACGATATTACATTTCATTCCACTATACACCGTTCCTTTTCATTCCATTATATTCCATTAATTAACATCTAACCAAAGGTACCCTAAGTCGATAGTATTATACTACGACAATAACGATGACATTGCACAAGTAAAAAAGCCAAAGTCTCATCAAAGGTGTAATATGTACTTATAAAGTTTAACTTGATTAGGGAGATAATAAAGTGAAAAGACACTAAATTAGAATGATTGCCCACTAAAGAGAATCCTGCAAATCCTCTCACTAAGTATTGTCTCAAAAGAGATATAATCGACATATAGAGATAGATATGTATTTAATACATAAGAGATTAGCTTTAGCATAAGCAAGAGATTGTTCGTTTATGCCCTTGTAGTCAATCAATTGGTTGCAATTAATGTATGACATTATTAGTTTATTTAATAGAAGCATTCTTTATCTTTATGTGTTTTGTTAATTATACTTAATACTTAATACTAAAGATAAAATCAATAAAATAATTATTGTGCCATTAAAATTTTCATAAAATTATAATTATGAGATTTAATTTGTATTTATGTATTATACTTAAATTATTCATAGTTACAATTTCATCTAAGGGATATTGATAGAATGGTAAAACTAATACACATCATATTTCTTTCTTGTGAAGAAAGTGATTAATCTCATAAATTAAAATATAAAGATACTTAAACAAATGTGTGAGTGCTTATTAGAGGATAAGTTTATTAAACTAGTTCGATAATAAGAATTCAAAATGAAGCATTATTTGTGTGTCTTCAGATGCCTTCATTAAGATAGTTATATAATTGACGCCTAAATTTAAAGATTACTAAGGTATCTCACGTGAGAAATTGTAATTACAATTATAAATTATAAATATAATTTGCTATCTTTTCTAATATATTTTGAATCTAATAAATCACGCGTAAAGAGTAATCAAAGAGAGAAATTTTAATACAATTAGGCTGAACTTAATTATAAAGTTTAAAAAAATTCAAGTTATCAAATATTAGAAAATTGGTTTCATTAAAATTAAAATTAAAATTAAAATTAAATTATTATTAAAGTTAAACTTTAATTATGATTAAAATTTTAATTTTAATTAAACTTAAAAGAATTTTAATTTAGTTATGATTAAAATATTAATTTTAATTAATACTCTTGTGAATCCGTCTTAATTATTGAGTTTCTCTATTATGTAAATACTTTGAGGTTAAATATTTAAATAGTTTCTAGTTGAGAATTTTATCAAAGAAGTAAAGTTTTAAAAAACTTTCTGAATTAGGTTTGTCTTAAATCCTTTTATTTTCTTATTCATTTTTCAAATTATTTTATAAAAAATATTCGATTAAATATTGTACATACGCATTTAATCCCATTTAATTTCTTAAAGAGAAACTCCTACTTGTAATCACCTGCCTGAAATGATCAATTGATCATCTTCAATTACCAATAAGATGGTCATCACCAAGAACATATCTCGTTAAATATTTCTTCAAATTCATTTTCTGATACAAAACCAAAAATGGTTAGTTGTTTGCTTCCAGTTGCTCAATGAAGCCGTTACTTTTTCTCTGATATCTCTACTTTTCACCACCCAACATACCACTATTTTGCATTATATATATATATAAACAAAGTTGTTCTTTTTTTTTAGAGAATTAGCAACTAGTATCCTTTTTCTTTTTCCTACAAATCATTATAATTTGCTTCCAAGTGTGCAACACAAACATATAGAGTTTCCATTGTCAACAATTGGAAGTGATTGCACATCAATATACCATACAAGTTCACATTAAAGAAAGCAGCATTGACTTTATACAGAAAAAAATTTCATCAGTCCGAATAACATTCATGAAGTAAAGCAGTGTCCACAAAAGAGTATAGGAAGTGTTTGTTGAGCATCCAACCCTATTTTGAAATCTTAGATGATGTGGCAGATAAGATTATAGTAGATAGACATCAACTCTAAAAGATAAAGTCTATATAGGAGAATCATCTGAAGATAGTAGAGTTCTTTATGGATGTGAATGTATCATTCTTAGATAGATGTAATCCCTTATCTTGTTTGTTTTGATGTAGATAAATCATATCAAATAGAGTCCTATTCAGATGAGGATGTTATCTTAATGGATAATGTGATGTAATCTAATTAGGATAAGATATGTTCTAGCTAGTTGAGTTCAGTTAGGATTCTGACTTAGCTATCAAGCCATAGAAGCCTATAAATAGCTCATTTGATCCTTGCTCCATATATAGGATAGAGAGTGTTGCCACAACGTCTAAAAGTTATAAAAGACAGTGAGAGGGAAAAGAGGTTTCAATTCTCATCTTTATTTGATTTTTTTTGGGATTAGCTTGAGTGTTGAGATTGTGATCAACTTTGGTTTCATCCTGAAACTTTGTGAGACAATTTGTTATTGTAGGGTGAGAGGTCAACTTTTTTTGTAAATCCTTATTGAGTTTAGTTGATCTATTTATCAATTTGTCTTGTGGTTTTCCCTCTACACTAAAGGGTTTTTACGTTAAATCTTGGTGTTTATTTCATCGTTTAGTTTGTTTTTATATTTTTATGTTGTTGTAATAAGGAGAGTTCTTTCTTATTGTTAATATTTGGTTGATCTTTTAGAGAATTGTGTTAATTATCTCTCAACAAGTGATATTAGAGCCATTGTAATGAAAGGTGGAAACAACTCTCTTATTAAGTTAACGTCGTCTAATTACTCGATTTGGAGGCCCATGATAAAGGGCATTCTATATTGCAAAGATCTCTTTGATCTTGTTGATGTGGACAAAGGTGTGAAGGATGATGTTCCTTCAAAACTTGAAATATGTTAGATAAAGAATGGAAAAAGATAAAGTAAAAAATTTTAAGTACTATAAAACAATGGATTGATATTAGTATATTCAATCATGTGTCTTAAGAAACAGATCATTTTAAGCTATGGAAGAAGCTAGAAGGTCTATATGAAAGGAAGACTACTCATAAAAAGACCTCTCTGATTAAGAGGCTTGTGAATTTGAAGTTTAAGGCTAAGAAATTAGTGTCAGAGCATCTAAGTGATTTCCAGGACATAATCAACAAGCTTACAACAATGAAGATATTCTTAATGATGAGCTACAATCTTTATTCCTATTAAGTTCATTACCGGATAGCTAGGAAATGCTAACGGTAGCAATTAGCAACTCAGCTCCTAAAGGAATGCTCTCTTTGGATATTATCAAAGAGTATATGTTTAACGAAGAAATCAGAAGAAAGGAGATTGTAATTGACAACGTACGGACTTTCGTGATAGAAAGTAGGGGAAGGAAAAAGAGTAAGGGTCTCAAAGGTTATGGCAAGTCTAAGAGCTGTTAAAAGTTCATAGGTGACAAAGACATAAAGACATGCCACTATTGCAATAAACCAGGACACATTAAGAGTTTCTACTATAAGTGGAAGAGGGATCAAAAAAAGGAAGTTCATTATAATGATGATAATGATAGGAGTACAGCTACAATTAATTCAAGCACGAATGATGAGATGTCACTAGTTTGTAAAATTAGTGAATGCTTCCATGTTAACAATTTTAGTTCTAAATGGCTTATTCATAGGGAGCATCCTATCATTATGTTCCAAAGGTAGAGTACTTCTCAAACCACAAGAGCAAAGATTTTGGGAGTTTAAAGATAGGAAACCAAAGTTTTGCTAAAATTATCAATATAGGTAACGTCCTTTAGACAAAAATTAGATGCTTACTAACCTTGAGAGATGTATGACACATCCCTGATCTAAGGCTAAATCTATTATAAGTGAATGTGTTAGATCAAGAAGGCTTTCAACATACTTTTGAGGAAAGGAAGTGGAAATTGTTTAAAGGTGCAATGAAGGTTGCCCAAGGATAATTATGTTGCACATTGTACAATACACACCTAAAGGTATACGATGGTGGAGAAGTATATCCAACTGAAGAGGAATCTTCACCAAATTTGTGGCATCAATGATTGGGACACATGAGTGAGAAGAGATTAAAGTTGCTAGTTGGAAAATCCCTTATCCCATCAAAGAACTCACAACTAATTAATCCCTGCGATCATTGATTGGCTAGAAAGCAGCATAAAGTCTTTTTTAAGAGAAGATCTACAAGGAAGTCAGAGTTGTTAGAGATGGCGCATTTAGATGTCTGTGGTCCTATTAAGGAGGAGTCACTAGGAGATAACGTATATTTTGTTACATTTATTGATGATGCTTCGAGGAAGAATTGGGTGTATATATTGAATTCTAAGAGTCAAGTTTTTGAAACTTTCAAGAAGTTTCATGTAATGGTAGAAAGGGAAGTTGAGAGGAAGTTAAAGTGCTTACAAACTGATAATGGAGGGGAGTGTACTTCTAAGATTTATAAAGAATAATGTACCATCGCATGGCATCAGACATAAGAAAACCAAACCAAGGAATCTATAACATAATAGGTTGCCGAGAAGAGTGTGGAGAAGGTTCACTTGCATGTTGAGGATGTTTATGTTTCTAAAAACATTCTGGGGAGAAGCAGTTTGAATTGCAATTTACCTAATTAATCAAGCTACCTTAGTTCTATTGGATTTTGAGATCCAAAGAGATTGTGGACTGGAAAGGATCTCACATATCTTCACTTAAAATTTTTTGGCTACAAGGTATTCAAACATATACCCAAGGATTAGACAAGAAAACTTAACTCAAAATCAATATCTTGTGTCTTTGTTAGATATTGTGGTGATTAGTTTGGCTTCAGACTTTATGACTTAGAGACGAAAAGGTGGTTAGGAGCCAAAATGTGGTGTTCCAGGATCATGAGAGATATGTTGATCTTTTAAGTGGAGATAAATCATCACACTCCAACTTATCAGATGGCATAATGAGCTTTCGCCAATTCCTTAGAAGATGAAGTGTGTGACCAAGCACACATTGGTAGTGATCAGATACAATCTGATATTAATGAGCTACATAGACCACATCCAGGCAATAATGAAAATGAATCCATTGAGGATAATGAGTATGGGAAGCAATTGGATCCAATAGTTGATGAAATGTAACTTTTAAGGTAAAGGAGAAAAACCCTTTTACAAGGTATCCAAGTTCTAAGTACCTGTCACTTACCACTGAGGGGGAGCCTAAGAGTGTGTTAGTGGTTGCATCATGTAAAGACAAAGATCTTTGGCTTACAACTATGAAGGAAAAGATGGATTGTTTGAATAAGAATAATACATGCAATCTTGTAAAACTTCTAAAAGAATAAAAGGTATTGAAGAACAAGTGGGTGTTCAAGATAAAGAGAGATGGTAAAAAGCTGGTCAAGACGAGGCTGGTAGTGAAAGGATTCAGTCAAAAGACGGGTTTTGACTTTGATAAAATATTTTCACTAGCAGTTAAGATGACCTCAATCTGGACAGTTTTGGGTCTAACTACCTATTTAGATTTTCAACTTAAATAGCTAGATGTTAAAACAACCTTCTTGAATGGAGATTTAAAAGAGGAGATATATATGGAGTAGCCAGAAGGTTTTAAAACTAAAGGCAAGGAAATTTTGGTCTACAAGTTGAAGAAAACTCTATATCGCTTAAAACAAGCTCTAAGGCATTGGTATCAGAAGTTTGACTCCTTTATGAAAAATCGTGATTTCAAGCGAACTTATGTCCATGCTTGCATGTGTTTCAAGAAGCTGTCATATGAGAACTTTATCATTCTTCTTTTTTATGTTGATGATATGCTAATTATAGGTTAAGACATTGATAGAATCAGTAAGTTGAAGGAGGACTTGTCCAAATCTTTTAATATGAAAGATTTGGGACCTGTAAAGTAGATTTTAGACATGGACATAACTCGGGATAAGAAGAACAGGAGATTGTGGTTATCTTAGGAGAGATATATTGAGCAAGTGCTAAAAAGATTCAATATAAAGCATGTCAAGCAAGTTCGCATGCCACTGGCGTCAACTTCAAGCTGTGTAGGCATGCATGCCCCTTAATAGAAAAGGAGAAATATGGTATATCCTTTATTCCGTACTCATTTTGAATGGAGTCTTTGATGTGTGCAATGGTATGTGCAAGGCCAGATATTGCTCAGGTTATTGAGATTGTAAGCAAATTCTTGTCGAACCCAGGGAAAGTTCACTGAAAAGTAGTGATCTAGATTTTGAGATACTTAAGAGGCAAATCGAAGTGGAGTTTGTTCTTTAGTAATGGTGAGCCAACTCTAGAAGGATTTACGAATGCAGATATGGTTGCAGATCTTAATGGAAGAAAATCCACTTCAAGTTTTCTGTTCAAGTTTGTAGGGGAGTTATCTCATGGCAATCAAAGCTACAAAAGTGTGTGACTTTATCTACAATTGAAGCAGAATATGTAGTTGTAGTGGAAGTATATAAGGAGATGCTCTAGCTCAAAAGATTCCTTCAAAAGTTGGATGTGAAGTAAGAAGATTATATGGTATTTTGTGATAGTAAAAGTGTAATTGACTTGAAAAAAATACTATGTAGCATTCCTGTACAAAACATATAGACATCAGATATCATTGATTGAGGTGTATGATAGAAGAGCAACAATTAATGTTGATGAAGATTCACATGGATTTGAATGATACTGATATGCTGAATAAAGTGGTTCTTGAAAGTAAGCAAGGGCTTTGTGGTAAGCTTGTCGGGATGTATTTCAAGTAGATGAACAAGAATAATATGTCTTTCCCATATTTAGGCTAGAGGTGGAGATTGTTCAGTGTCCAACCCTATTTTGAGATCTTGGATGATGTGGCATGATAGGCATTTAACTATCCTACTTGTTTCTCAAGTACCACGAGTGCATGGGTTGTCTCGTAGTAAACTTGGTATCGAATCCTGCAAGAATTATGTAGTCACCTTAGTGATTTAAATTAAAATTTGTTTGAGCAATTAATTAATGAACAATTAAAACAATAAAATTAACAATTGGGAGAAAAAATCTCAAAATTAAGATTGCCACAAACAAGAGGAATCGATGATGAAATTGGAAAAATCGAATTACTAAATTTAGGATTACCCTTACTACCCCATGCAATCTTCCAATTTTTGTCAATATGGTCGTGTTTAGTCCTAAGTATTTCCTAATGTCTCAGCCCTTTTTCTCTCAATACTTGGACTAAATAATCCCAAAATAACAATTAAAATCTAGTATGTGATCTCTTAACCTCCATTCCTAAATTAATCATTAATTAGATTTGATTACCACTTTAAACAGCTCAGTTCCCATATCTCTATGTAAATGATGAAGTAACTTGATAAATGGAAAGTCCTACATGAATGCCCACTCTGATGGTACACTCATAACATATTTCTTAGCCCTATATCTCTATGTAGACTAAGCATGAGCATCCAAATACCATAAACACACATAAATGATCATAACATTGCACAAAAGTGAAGTCTTACATGGGTTAAGTAAGAATAATCCTAAAACAGCCTAGCAATCCATCAAACACAACTCAATCAACATCAATACAGGTTCCAAACTTCTACGCATACAATAAATCAAAAAAATCAAAGAAAAAGATGAGAAAAAGATGAAAAAAACTTATTACATTAGGAAGCAAGATAGAAATGGACAACTTTGGTGTAGCCTTAGAATCCTTGGCGTTCTCCTCAAATGTGTAGGTCCAAATGCCACCTTTTTGCCCCTCCTTTGTTCAGCAATGTTCTCCTATGAAATTCTTACTTTTTTAGCCTCCTTTCCTTGTCTTTATGTAGCCCTAAATGACTTATTACATGGCTAGTACACCAAACCTCAACAACTGTCATTTTTGCTGCCCTTTCTCAAGTTTTTGTTACTTTTTCTCCTCATACTGACCTACTCATGTGTTTCTCCTCTTGTCCTGGCATGTCCTCCTAATTTTATGCAATTAATTGTTCTTACTTGTGCCAGCCAAATTTTTAACTCACTCTTGACTAGCAAGGTCACAGTCGTGACCACCAATGTCACATTCCTATTATAATGTCCCAGCTTTTATTACATGCTTTCTTCACTCAATTAGACCATTTGACCTGACAATAAACCAGGAAAATAAGCACTTAATCATGCCTTAACACATTCCAATTAATACACAAAATAACAACACACACAATGAGACTTATGCATGCTCACATTAAATGCAATGGTAAGGTTAACACACCAACTTACATAAAATGTATGTACAAACATACTAGAACATAATTAAACACTAAAATGGCCACATGTAACATAAAAATACCTAAAACAAGCATAACATATACACAACCATGCAACATTAAGATGAAAAACCTAGTTCATATGTACTTTCTATGCAATAGTCACACATAAAATATATGTAAATCTACACTTATCAACTCCCCCACACTTGAATTTTTGCTTTTCCTCAAGCAAAACAAAACACAAAAGTAAAAACAATATACAACGTAATGCACACATTACACCAAACATGTACACTCACAAAACATGTAACTATATGATAGTGGCACAATACTGATAATCTTAAAGAAATATTTTGATCTTAAATGCAATCATCCAACATAATCCAACATTTCAACTCATTCATTCATGCTCAAATGGAATGAAATAACTATACAAGTCACCCATATGAAAATTATAACTATTACAGAACGATCAGTAGGCTTTTACTTCATTAACACATTTTTTAATTATGTTTTTAATGCTAACCTAGTCTCTTGATGTGAAGGCAAACATTTGTGATGAATGTCTCTCGGTTACTTAACTAGCTCATTTTTTTATATGTTATTATTAAGCTTAGCTAGTGGTCATTCTAGCCTTTTGATGCGAAGGCAAATATTTATGATCAATGTCCCTTGGTTACTCAGCTATATCAACTTTCACAGCTGGCTACTAGTTCTATTCTTAACCCTTTTTGGGCTATCGGAATAGTTATCCATTTAAACACACCTCTTTTTTTCTCTTTTTTCACATTTTAACCTACTTCGTTTTTTCATAGGTTTTCAATTTTCATTGAAAACTACTTGTAGCTTCCTACCAGTTTAATTTATTATAAACGTAAATACATCCATCATGTAACATCAAATGTAAAAATAGGTTATATATCCTAATTCACATGCAGATTTACGTCAATTCTCAATTAAACACAAATTCATAAGCTAAAATACTTTCATATGCTAAATAATCAAATTTAAAAATAATTTCATCCTCGTCTAACTATGCCATTAATTCACTATCAATAGTGACATATAATGCAAATACATACAAGACTTGAAAAAGAATTATGCATATTGATAAGCAAGTCAGTCATGGAATCACGCTAAGGTAAGGCCGTTGCTTTAAAAACTATTCAAAATTAGGATTATGTGAGCGTTATTCAAAAATGGCTATCTTAGTCGCAGGAATTCAACCTTCACCTCTAAGAACTGAGGTTAGGGCTTTCTTTAACTCTTTGATTAAAGGAGGGCAGCGATGAAAGTTATCTGGGCTTCCTCTAGTCTTAGAAAAACGAAATGTAAAACTATGGCCCCCCTTCCTTTTTCGTTAGGGCTAAAAATTCACCTTGTGACTCATAAGCCCTCCGTATCGAAAGTTAGATCTTAAGGGCGGGTTCTGCAGTGAACTCTGAATTTAGCGCGATCGATCCATTGTCTCCTTAGTTAACAAAGAACAACGATTTAACGAGTGAATAACCCGCCTTAGCCTATTGGAGTAGAGGCTTTGCTCCCTGCCCTTAGTTAAGCGAGTTGCTTCTACCCCCCAATTTAGCATTTGAGCGACTTTCGCTTCTTTACTTGACGAGTCCATTTTTCTACTCTAGGAATAAAGGGTAAGTGTAAAAAAATATGGTTCAGCACTAAATCATACAAAACAGGAAAAAATTTTGGGAGTTTATTAAGAAACACAATATGCATTGCAAAATTGCATACCACTCCGTCACACTTAAATGACACATTGTCCTCAATGTGTGTAAGTGGTGCATAATGAAACAATCAATTACACAATTCACATAAAAAAAGAAGAAATAACAAAAACAAAAGATAAAGGGTATGAAAAAGCTTATTCAATGGGACGACAGTAAAGGTAGTATTGTTGGAAAGTGTACTCCCTCAACATAGGTCCCTTATTCTCATCCTTCAACTTCCTACAAGAGCACATAAAATTTAAAAAATTAGTAAAATAAAACATAAAAACATAAAACATAAAACACACCAAACTATATATAAAAAACTATTTCTAGTTTTTATAGTCACTATCAAGACTCTTTAGCCTACACTTGGATCACTGGACGGGTTGGAGAGACAACTTTTCTCATTCTTGGGGCAATTGATTACTAAAATAAGGCTTACAGAAGTGGCCATTCACTTTAAAGGTTTCTCCGTGCACATTTTCTAACTCTAACGGTCCAGATGGAAAAACATTAACTACTGTAAAGGGGCCACTCCATTGAGATTTTAATTTTCATAGGAACAAACAAAGTCTAGAGTTAAATAGTAAAACATATCCCCTGCATAGATGTCCTACTACTTGAGATGCACATCATGCCACCGCTTTACCTTTTCCTTATACAATTTCGCTTTTTTTGTATGCTTGCAGCCTTAATTCTTCCAACTCATTCAATTAAAGCTTTCGTTTTTCCTTGGTTATTTTTTCATCCTAGTTTAGGGCCTTAATTCCCTAATACACCTTATGCTCTAATTCTACCAATAAGTGACAAGTCTTTCCATAAATCAATCCATAACTTGTCATACCAATGCTTGTTTTAAATGTTATCTGGTAGGCCTAAACTGCATCATCCAGTTTATTCACCCAGTCTTTTTTTTTTAAGTTGGCGGTCTTTTCTACAAAAAATTCAATTCTCAGTTGATGACCTCAACTTGGCCACATGTTTGTGAATGGTATGGTGTCATTATCCTATGTTGCACTTCATATTTTTTTAATAATGTTCCAAAAGGATTATTGTCAAAATGGGTACCTTCATCACTGATGATGATTTGTGGCACTCCAAATCTATTGATTATCTTTTTAAAGAACTTTTGCACCACTCGACCATCATTTGTTGTAGTTGCCATCACCTCAACCCATTTCGACACATAATCTACACTAACCAAATAAGTTTGTTTCTGTATGAAGATGGAAGCAGTCCCATAAAATCTAACTCCTAAGCATCAAAGACCTCAACTTCAAGTATTATTGTCATCGGCGTTTCATCCCTCTTAGATATATTCCCTATCCTTTAACAACTGTCACTTTTTTATACCATTATTTTGCATCTTTAAATAATATTGGATGAAAGAAACACACTTTCGTAATCTAGCAGCTATTTTATTAGCCCCATAGTGTCCAACATATGTAGAATTATGATAGTGATTCAAAATAGCATTAAACTCATCGTCTAGAACTCATCGCCTTAACAAGCCATCATCGCACATTTTAAACAAAAGTGGCTCTTCCCATAAATAATGTGAATAATCAGAAAGAAACTTCTTCCATTGTTGGTACTTACGATTAAAGGGTAAGAAATCACTCGTCAGGTAATTCACAATGTCGACAAACCACAGTATGTTAGATGCATTTATTGACATTAAAGCCTCGTCAGGGAATCATTCATTTATCTCTAATTCAGCTTTAGATTCCTTTCCTCCTAGTTTAGATAAATGATCTGCCACCACATTCTTAGCTCCCTTCTTATCACAAATTTCCATATCAAACTCTTATAAAAAATAATCAACCACATTAATCTAGGCTTGGCATCCTTCTTTGCAAATAAATATCTTAAGAACCTAAAAAATAATGACTTTAGAGCCTAAAAAATATGATCGGTTATCACATGCAAACCCCACAACGAGTAATTCTTTCTCTATTGTTGTGTAATTTAGTTGTGGTCTGGTTAATGTCCTGCTCGCATAATAAATAGCGTGTAATTTCTTCTCTTTTCTTTGGCCTAACACACATCCTATAGCACAATCATTGCCATCAAACATGAGTTCAAATAAAAGTGACCAATTTGGTGATTGTAGAGCAGGTGCTGAAATCAATGCCCTTCGTAGCTTGTCAAAGTCATAATCAAAGTTGAAAGACATATCCTTGACTAATAAATGGGTAAGCGGTTTTGTTATTTTGGAGAAATGCTTAATGAACCGATAATAAAAGTTGATATGTTCTAAAAATGCTCAGACGCCGTGAATATTATAAAGCAGTGGGAGTTTATCAATTACTTCAATTTTCACCCTGTAAACTTCAATTAATTTGTATGAAATTTGGTGACCTAAAACTATACCTTCCTGAACCATGGTGACATTTTTCCTAGTTCAGTACTGAATTGTTGTCTTCACATCTTTAAAGAACCCTATCTAAATTTTTCAAGCACTACTCAAAGGTATCTCCAAAGACTAAAAAATCATCCATGAACACCTCCTTTATTTTTTCAATCATGCCTGTAAAAATAGCCCTCATACACCTTCGAAAGGTCGTTGGTGAATTGCACAATCTAAATGGAATCTATATGTAGGCAAAGGTACCATAGGGACATGTGAAGTGGTCTTCTCCTGATCTTTTAGATATAGGAAGATTTGGTTATACCCTGAATATCCATCTAAAAATTAATAGCAGGCATGACCTACTACTCTTTCTATCATTTATCTACAAAGGGTAAGAGAAAATAGTCCTTCTTCCTTACAACATTGAGCTTTCGATAGTTTATAAAAACCCTCTAACTTGTAACGGTTCTCATTGATAACATTCCTCTCTTCTCATTTGATTATCACCATCCCCACTTTCTGTGGAACACATTGAATGGGCTCACCCATTAGCAGCCTGAAATGGGATAGACGATGCTTGCATCTAGAAGTTTAACAATTTCCTTCTTTACAACTTCCTTCACGTTTAGTTTTAATCTTCATTGTCTCTCTCTGACCATTTTTCATCCCTTTTTTAAGTTTATCCAATGCATTACTACACTGGAACTAATACCTCTAATATCTAAATGTTTCCATCCTAGTGCTTTCATCCTTTTTTGAATTGTATTGACGACTTACTTCTCCTGATCTTCATACAAAAAATTTGAAATAATAATTGAAAGTGTGTTTCCCTCACCTAAGAATGTATACCTTAAATGTGGAGGTAAGGGCTTTAATTCTAGTACAGGTAGTTTTTTAGTTGAGGGTGGGGTGGGTAGGTTTTTTCTATCTAGAGACTCCTATTGTAGGTCCTCTCCTACCTCCTCTTCTTCTTCACTCCCTTCTCCAATCTCATCTTTTTCCTCTGCATGGGGTTGTATCTTGTATACTACCTCTTATTTTTCTAATTCCCCCGTACATCATCAATCAGATCAATTCTCGTATATACACATCTTTTTCTTACATTCTTGAGGGTTTTGTTCATGCTAAACACCACTTGATCATCATTAATC
The DNA here is from genome assembly GCA_025629805.1 of Erythroxylum baracoense. Lineage (NCBI taxonomy): Eukaryota > Viridiplantae > Streptophyta > Magnoliopsida > Malpighiales > Erythroxylaceae > Erythroxylum > Erythroxylum baracoense. Next base: position 10,454 of record JAOTAY010022988.1, on the reverse strand, counting down.
CTTAAGACAAGATTACTGTCAAAAACATTGATCAGAGCCCTTCTAGTATTCATGAATGATTTTCCTAGTATCAAAGGACAATTATGATCTTTTACTACGTCCAGGATCACAAAATCAACTGGGATGATGAACTTATGAACCTTTACAAGTATGTCATCCACCACTCCGAATGGTTTCTTGACCGACTGGTCTGTGAGTTATATTAACTCGGAAGTTGGCTTCATATCACCCATTCCCAATTTTTTGAAAATTGATAATGGCATAAGGTTTATACTCATTCCCAGATCAAACAAGCACTTAGAAAATTCCAAATTTCCAACAGTGCATGGAATAGTGAATCTTTTAGGGTCCTTCAGCTTTAATGGCAATTGGCTCGTGATCATTAAACTATAGCTTTTAGTGAGAGACACTGTTTGATCGTCCTCCCAAACACGCTTGTTAGTGAGGATATCCTTTTAGAACTTAGCGTATTTTGGCATATTTTTTGTAATTCCTTCACGAAGGAAATGTTTATCTATAGTTTCTCTAACTTGTCTAAAAAATTTGAAAATTAGGCATCCACTTGATTTCGCTACAGTCTCTATGGGTATGGTACTTTTGGAATGTAAAGAGGAGGTGGTACATATGGTTTGTCCTTTTCTTGTTCTTGTTCCTCCTTCTCCTTATCTTCAGTAACTGCAGATTGATTACTCAATTGATCTTGTGCGGTTTCCATTCCAGATGACTCTCCCACTTCCTTCCCGCTTCTCAGTTGTATTACTTTCAACTGCTCCTTTTGGCTAGGTTTTGAGGAGCTAGGAAGGTTGCATGGAGGTCTACTTGCTATTTACACCTCTAAATTGTGAACAGATGATGCTTGATTTTTAAGCATTGACTCATTCCATGCTTAAGCCTTCTTTTGTTTATCCTCCATTCTCTTCATTTTTCCCCCTTGTCATTAAATTTAGTGGTCACCACCTCATTCAACTTATGCAAGTTGGATGCCAAAGCCTTATTAGAGTCTTATTAGAATCTAGGTAGACCTGGCTGCCTCATATTGTTTCCAGCAAAATTACTCCAAGAAAAGTTCGAGTGGTTTTTTCACCCTAGGTTATGCATAATAGAGTATGGATTGGTTGCTCTGTTCTGCATACCCATGTAATTTGCCTACTCCATTCATTCATTGTTTAATAGGTAATAATCTGTTGTCATATGATCATGTTGGTTACAGAGTTCCCAGACCTGTTGCACCACACTTATAGAACTCGATGGAGCATTCATGTTGTGTAATTTCCTTATCAGTGCTACAATTTGTGCTGGTATAACTGATGGTGACTCAGTTGACGCAACTCCTTTTTGCTCGTTCACTTGATATGGCCTACTTCTTTCAATTGACCACAGACAATTGTTAGTTGTCATATCTTAAACAAGATCACACGTGACATCAATAGTTTTCTGCATCAGCAAACCACCCACTGCAACATCTATTGTGCTCCTTGTTGCCGCCATAACTCTATTGTAAAAAGTTTGCAATATAAACTCTTTTAGTAAGTTATAACTAGGGCAACTCCTCTATAACTCCTTAAATCTCTCCTAAGCTTCATAGATAGGCTCCCCATCGTACTGCTGGAAGGTTATGATCTCCTTAATGATTCTTGTGATCTTGGTAAATGGGAAATATTTAGAAAGGAAAGTTTGGATCAACTGATCCCATATTTTCACAAATTTGGGGGTCAAAGAATTCAACCATGCCTTTGCTCTATCTTTTAAAGTGAAAGGAAACAATCTCATCTTAACTGCATCCTCAGATAATCTGTTGTATCTAAATGTACTACAAATTTCTAAGAAATTCACAGGTGTGGATTGGGGTCTTCATAAGGTAGAACATAGAATTTCACATTTTGCTGAAGGATGTTTAGCAAGGCTGGATTAATTTCAAACTTATTACCATTATTGGGTGGCCTTCAAATTCCTTTCTAGTTGGGATTGAATCCCGGCCGCATGAAATCCATTATTGTCTTCTGATCTCCTCTTTCTTGTTCCCCTTGATTAGACATCATCCTTTCAATTTGACCTTGCCTACGCGCTTTCTTTAATTCACACTCAAGTTTAGTGATACCTACACTTTCTCCTCTTAAAAATTCCCCCAAGTTTCTCATTTTCATACACTCACCCACACACGAGGAAAAAATTCCAACGAAACTAAACTAACTAAGTGAACAAAACTAGCTAAACTAAACTACCTAAATGAACTAAACTAAGAAATTAAGAAAATATCAAATCAAAGCAACTTAAACTACCATTGATGCTAATGCCAAATCCCTAGCAACAGTCCAAAAACTTGATAGGCATTTAACTATCTTAATTGTTTTCCCAAGTATTGCAAATGCATGAGTCATCTCGTCGTATACTTGAAATCAAACCCCACAGGAATTATGTAGTCACCTTAGTAGTTTAAATTAAAATTTTTTAAGAAATTAACTAATGAACAATTAAAATAATAAAATTAGCAATTGGGAGAAAAATCATAAAATTAAGATTGCCACAAACAAGAAGAATCGATGTTTTCTAATCGAATTACCAAAGTTAGGATTACCCTTACTACCCCATGCAATCTTTCAATTTCTATCAAAATGATTGTGTTTAGTCTTAAGTATTTTCTAATGTCTCATCCCTTTCTCTCTCGATACTTGGACTGAATAATCTTAAAATAACAATTAAAATCTAGTATGTGATCTCTCAACCTCCATTCCTAAACTAATCGTTAAATAGATTTGATTACCACTTTGGACAGCTACATCACGTTCCATATCTCTATGTAAATGATGTAGTAACTTGATAAATGGAATGTCTTATATGAATGACCACTCTCATGGTATGCTCACAACATATTTCTTAGCCCCATATCTCTATAGAGACTAAGCATGAGCATCCAAATACCATAAACACAAATAAATGATCATAACATTGCACAAAAGTGAAGTCTTACATAGGTTAAGTAAGAATAATCCTAAAAAAGCCTAGTAATCCATCAAACACAACTCAACCAACATCAATACAGGTTCCAAACTTCTTCCCATACAATAAATTAAAAAAATCAAAGATAAAAGATAAAAAACTTATTGTATGAGGAAGTAAGCTGGAAATCTAGATAGCTTCCATGTAGCCTTGGAATCCTTGGTGTTCTCCTCCAATATACAGCTCCAAATGCCACCTTTCTGGCCCTCTTTTGTTCGAATATGTTCTACTATAACATTCTCCCTTTTTGTGCCTCCTTTTCTTGTTTTTATGCAGCCCTAAATGACCCATTACGTGACTAGTACACCAACCTCAACAGTTGTCATTTTTTCTCCCCTTCCTCACATTTTTCTCACTTTTTGTCCTTGTGCCAACCCACTTACGTGTTTATCCTCTTGTCCTAGCTTGTCCTCCAGATTTTGTTCAATTAATTGTTCTTAAAAAATTACTAGCATAAGACTTTTATGCCAGTAAAATTTTTAAGTCACAGTAGTGACTAGCAAGGTCACAGCCACGACCACCAACACCACATTCCTATTATAATATCCTAACTTTTATTCCATTATTTGTCCTCTCAATTGCACCATTTAACCTGCTAATAAAACATGAAAACAAGCATTTAGTTATGCCTTAACACATGCCAATTAATACACAAAATAACAACGCACACAATGAGACTTAAGCATGCATATATTAAATGTAATGGTACGGTTAACACACCAATTTATACAAAATGTATATAAAAACATACTAGAACATAATTAAACACTAACATGGCCACATGTAATGTAACATTACCTAAAACAAGGATAACATATGCACAATCATGCATCATTAAGATGGAAAACCTAGTTCATATATACTTTCCATGCAATAGTCACACATAAAATATATGTAAATCTACACTTATCAACTACTGTCACATATTGCCATATTTTGTTGGCTAGGAAGATTACATTCGCTTTTGGATGAAGGGTGTGTGGTCTTTTGAAGGATTCACTATGTGGTAGTTTGTCGTAACACTTACAAAATAACTAGATAGAACTATATCTAGTGGTAAGTTTAGATCGATCCTATAGAGATTAATTCCAATTACTTTCCTAACTTCTGTGTATATGTAAAACAAGGGACTTTGGTTTAATACAAATTAGAAAACAAATTAAAATTGATTATTTAAATGCAACTTAATCTAAACAACAGCAAAGTGATAAAATTGATTAATAGGTTGAAATCCAGTTTTTTGGTTTAATCTCAGCGTACGCACAATTTTGCATATGTTGTCGTATTCTCATCTTCACACCTCTCTTTAGATTATTGATCGTGAGTTAACAACAAGCTCTGTTAATACTAGTTTTTCAATAAGTCATAGTTTGTAACATACCACTCTATAGAGCATATTCCCGAATGTATCTATGATTATTTGAAAACATACTCTACGAGGATTGTACATTAAGACGATCGCATTACCACATTTTAAGGCATCACATATCAAAAGCATTTCAAACATTCATTTCAAATCATTTCATTCACAATCATATTAAATGACAAATTTCATTACACTTCATAGTTTAAATATATGTTGCACAATAGGTGAGAAATGTTATTCTTGATGTATAATGACTAGAGACATCCGCAGGAACAACTGATCTCGACCAATAACTCATGTCCAATTGCAGTAGCTATACTCCATTAGTCTAACTAGATCTCCTTTGAACCTGAAAATCATCATTATAATTTTGATGTGTTTGTGAACTCAGTTCACTCAAGTCAGATACACAGTGATAAGTCATATCTTAATTCAACAAGTATTACATATCATCCAATATTAAATATCACATCACATTTATCGTACCTTATCAAGTACTTCAAGTTTATCATACTTTCATAAATATATTAGGTAAACTAACATTTCATATCACAACACATACTCATTTACTTTTCAATTGTATTTCAAATAATTCAATAATTAATTTCAATTCGATCATATGATACATATAAGGATGCATATGCAAATGCACATATGACTTCATTCATTTTTACTTTGTTATGACCAAGTGCCTATATACTGTCTAACATCTATTATGGATATTAGGCTCATTTCATTTACTGTCCAGTACCCATTCTGGATACTAGGCTCATTAATAACTAAGCTTGTGGCTCTTTGTGCACATTTCTAAGCTTTAAGCTTTTTTTCACATTGGTCACTCCAGTCATAACTCCTTTATATTATAATACATTTCAATATTATGCATCATTCCATATGCCATGTTTTATTACCTTTCATTCCTATGAGCTTCTGTCACATTTATCAAATTCATCATATCTAAGTCCAGCAATTCACATTCAATTGCTCATACATTCCATATTCCTTTTGACATTTCACATTCAATTACGCTCACATTTCATATTTAGCTTACATATCAAACAAAAACACATATAATTGAGTTTACACATTTTCCATATTCACATACTTCCAATACAATCCCGGATATTGAACTCCTCAAACCATCAATATCCAGAATTATCACAATCATATTAATAATAGTTCAATATCTAAAGGTTTATTGAAAATAATTCAATCTAGTGAGAAAAAATCAAGATTAACTCACAGTACGCTTTAGATAAACTATTGTCATGATGATCTAGTAATGTATGGATGCTGACAATCAACTTGTGTATCTATCTTCATGCAATACACACATCTTTTACATATCATTATGTTATCAATCATATGATTATTTAGTCATTCACATGTACATGTATCATTGTTTCAATGAATGCTCAATTGACCTTCTGGGTATGTATTAATATACAAAGATCTTGACTGTACTAATATGCTTCTAGATCATTCAAACTTTATAGCTTGTAACTACCATTTTACAATTAGGCTTATACATTAAGTAATCTTGATTTATTCATCAATCACATATGTTTATATAATTATCCAATTCTCATTCTCAATTACTTCATGTTCTCTAATGTGGATTCATTTATATCTAACACACATTGCTTATATCCTTTAAATCATATTTGCATTCATAAGAACATCTTAATTCCTTTAACAACTCATAATTTCCATATTTCAATACGTCAAGACAGTCCATTTCTTAAGTTATGACATCAATTAACAACCTAAACTTATCAATGCCTTATATAATGAATCAAGCAACAATTTGGGTTCATTTCAAGCCTTGATCAAGTCAAAATACACCAATATAAAGTGACTTATTCTTATGTGGTCCAACAATTACACAAAACAGAAATTATCATTAAAAAGCATTGCCCACGATCGTAGAGGTCCTTCCCACGATCGTGGGATGAGTGAACCGAAAGTTCACCATCCATTTCCTTCAATTTTTTTCTAGATTTTAACCCCTTTATTGTAACATCCTGTTACTTAGGATAATGTTAAAATAGTGTTTATAAGAGGTTACTGAGAAATTAGGAAGTATAATTCGTACTTATGCATAATATGGCACGCACATACATAAGAATATTGATTTTTGCACACTAATATTATTATACATGCATTCATTGACATTTTCCAGGTATAAGTGATTTTTAATGTGATTAAGAATGTGAATTGTGGATTATTTGTCTTAACAATTGAATTGGTGTGTATTAGAATTAATTTTTCATTTTTGGTGACATTTCGGACATTTCAAAAATTTCTGAAAATTTGGGGTATTTTTGGACTAGGAAAAATGCCTAGTGGCAAAACTAATTGAGACATGGAAAATTAGGATGACTACGCTCAAAATTTAGTGACATTTGGCATAATTAAATGAGTGACAATTGGATTAGGAATTAATTGACAAACGGAATAATTATGGAGTGACAAATGGACCAATTATTGTGTGACAAGTTGACAAATCTTGGATTGACATATGGACTGATTAATTAGTGACAAATGGTAGTTTAAGGAATGGATTAATGGAAGCACCTTGATTAGGAACATGTCTTGCATGCTTTAAGACATATGGCTTAGGTAATTTGATGACACCTAGCACAAAATTATAACAAGGATAGCCAGCAGTGCTCCTCCTTTGTTCTTCACCTTCACCACCGAAATTTCTTGATGTTTTCTCTCTGAAATTGTAGTCTAACCTTAGCAAAATTTTTACACAAAATTCGCAAGTTAATCCTTCACAAAATAACCAGGAAACCAGCTGGAAGTGATCATCTTATTGCTATCCAAAAACACCTTGTTTCCATCTTAAGTTTGTGATGAATCTTGCATGCTTGGAGGCTTAATGAATATGGAATTTTGAACTGAGTTGGAGGACAAAAAGGTAAGTAACAATCTCAGCTTTATAACTTGTTAAATGGTATGAGAATGATGTTTGAAATGGAATGAATTGCATGTAAGGTTGATGATGAAGTGTGCTGGAATATTTTAGATGGAGTGTTTTACTAAATATGCATTTGTATTTTGGTTATAACTTGATCTTTGAATATCCAAATTAGATGAATTTTGATTTAGAGTAAACTAGAGACCTAGTGATACATTTTTGATGAAGGAATCGAATTTGGAATCTATCCTTGATAGTCTTGAAATTTGGCTTAAATTTGAGATTTGTGTTCGGTCAAGGTATGAAAATAGTTTGTAGATTTTTATTTATAACTTGCGTGATACAAAACCAAAATGCATGAAATGATGTCATTGGACACTTAAGACATTGTGTAACATTTGATTAGTAGAAGGTGTTGCCTAAATACCTCATTGTCTAGGTCATAATAGTCATACAAATCTGACCCGAAATCTGCATAAGAAAATCTGGAAAAAATGCAAAACATATGATCATTTCATTTATGTAAAATACACACGCCAAACAATAATGCAATGCACGTAAAACTCACATTCATTTATTATTGTCTTTGTGATCGAGTGCCTCTTTTACTAGCCCATATCCCTTAGTGGATACCAAGCTTTATCAAAAAATGTCCCATATCCCTTAGTGGATACCGAGTACATTAACAACTAAGCTCGAGGCTCTAATTACAATCTAAGCTTTAAGCCCTTTATCCTGGAGACTCCGGTCACAACTTCCTTTATCTTTCATACATTCTAATATCGACATGTTTCACATATCATATGTTCAATCGGACACATACTTGCACATTCACATACAAATCATATCAGACCCAAGGTTCGGCATTCAACATCATTATTGAGCAACATATATTTCGTCACATTCACATACAAGGAGCACTTCAATATCACAATCATTATATTAGAATCATCGGACCTTCATGTCTGGAATTCGACAATCAAACCACATTCATAGATAATTCAGATCAAAAATTAAGTAAACAAATAATTAAGTGAGACCATCTAGGTTACTCACAAATTGCTTCCGAAGCTATTGCCTCCAAGTTCCGGCAACGTCGGGATGTTGATGTTCTAAATGCTCCTCTATAACAAACAATATACACACATCACACTTTAGAACAATTATAAGTATTCATTTATGCACATGTATGTATATGAAATATGTATAATGCATGTTCATGACAATCCTTGGTATCTTTCCATTATTCTCATCACATAATCATACATAATTCCAAACTCACACAAGTATCATTTATGATTATGTTTTATACCTCAATAAAACCACAAAAAATCAAAATTCATAACTCATTTCTTCAATTCGGAATTTTCCCAAAACACACTTTCGGGTCAACTTTCTAAGTTCTTTTTGACTAAGAAAATGAAGTCATTTAAGGGTACTTTCTTTTAAAAACTTGTTCGTCAATCTCTTAAGTTTCTAATGACACCAAGATCATTCAATTTGGTTTACCATCCTATTAGTTATGCTCTCAATATCACAGACTATGTATAATTGAACTTTTGGCTAGTTCATGATCATAAACTCAATTGTACAACTCATAACTTTCAACTCATATATCTAAAAATTACAAACATAGTACCAATTGAAAGATAAGATAATGAAATACAGCTTTTGTGAAGGCACCTTTGTCTAATTCAGCCTATATTCATTCAGTTTTTATGAAAACATCAAAACATAATTTCTGTCTCGGGTAGTACTATAACCTTAATCTAGACTCAATTGCGCATCAAAATTTGAAAGGCTTAGAGACAGAATTAAATTTATATGCTTTAAGAAAGTTGTAGAAATATGTCTCTAGTTTAATTTGAATTAGGAATCACCTCATTTGGACATCTACAGCTCAAGATATCATCAAAAAACCAACACATGTTTAGAGGGCATTTTTCATGCATCACTTTCGGGGTCGCGATCACAACGTCGCAATCGCGACTTCCGTAGTGGCTTCGCGATCATGACCTGCATTTGGCCAAAGCGCCCTCCCTTCCTTCTTTTTTTTTTCCTTTTCTGAACTTCACATCTATTTTACACCTAGAAAATGAGGTTTTTTGGCAAAGTCATCTTCTAAACAATTGTTCATCTATGTCTTAAGATTCTAAAGAATCTAAGTTCACACAATTTAGCTCAGTATTCTAAAAGTTATACGCAATTTACTCTATATTGTTCAAAAACAGAGACAAAAATCTAAAACTCAACTTAAAGCTAATTTTCAACACTCTTAGGGATAGAATTCAAACTCGATTTCTGCATGAAAATTGTAGCCATTTGTCTTTAGTTTAATATAAATCAATAATCATTATATTTGGATATCTGTAGATCAATATATGTGAAAAAATTGATGCATGTTCAGCGTGTGAAAAGCTCTTGGGTGCACTTATTTATCTAACAAAAATTAAGTCACAGCCATGCAACATCAATGCATGGCTGTGCATTCTAAATTATCCAAGCTACAGACATGCAACCATAATGCATGCCTGCCCAATTTTATTACTCAAACTCCCCCAAATGATTTCAAATGGTTAATATTTTTGGTAGAGAAGTAGAGCCAAGTGTTTCGAGTCCATTGGTTAAAGTCCCATGTCATTTGGAGGTCGGGAGAATCAAAATTAGCCAAAATACTAAAGGATGTTCAAAGTTGTACATGTTTCTACTTTTCTTCCAATACTACAATCTCTTCTTCTTCTTCCCTTCTTTTCCTCTACTCAACCCAACATCTATAACCTAAATCAACCCCATTTTTGACTTCATTTAACTCAATTCATTCACAAACAAAGCCAAAATCCTAGATTAAAACACAACCATCAAAACAGAAGGTCAACTTACGCATATCTCCATTTTTTTGCACTTCCTTCACTTTCATTTTTCTGCATTAATCTCATACACATTTAATTTGATCTCTCAACTCCAAAAATTATTTTAACACTATCTCATCACATTTGATCACCAAATATTCAAAATCAACACATAGAAAATTTTCATATCTTAAAAGCCGCGATGTTTATGAAAACAAACATTTTTCCTCATGATCATATAACTTCAAATAATCACCAACTCATCATCATAACATTTCTATTTAGCACAATCCATAAAGATAATTTATACACTTAC
>JAOTAY010022977.1:0-30564 GCA_025629805.1 Erythroxylum baracoense | reverse complement strand
TCATGTAAGGGCATATAACATTATATATCACTGGCATATATACTGAAAGGATTCAAATACATTTTTGAACTCATATAAAACCATGTATATGTTAATATAAAGTAGTATCTCCAAGTATAAACTAATGCAAAAAGGACATAAAGAGTCCGATGTTACAAGTCCTCCCCCCTCAAAAGAGTTTCGTCCTCGAAACTCCTAAGTTGAGGACACAAATGAATGGGTATTGACGTCTCATAGCATCCTCAGGCTCTCATGTCATCTCCTCAACCCTATCGCTCTTCCAAAGAACTTTGACCGTGGGAACTTCCTTACTGTGCAACCTTTTTATCTACCGATCTAGAATTTGAACTAGTTCACCTCAAAACTTAAGTCTTCTCTTAACTTCACTAGAGGTGTCTTCAAAACATGAGATGGGTACGGTATATACTTCTCATGGCAATTCTAATCGCATCCCGACGTGCTCTAAGGTACGGAAAGATTCTATATATTGAGGGTTTCAGCTTCCTTCAGCATAACTCTTTTGACAATCTTGGCCAGCTTTGATTTTCTCCCGGATGACTTTTACTTTTTGAGTGGTAATTTCTGTCAATTCGGCTCCTTCGACTTTGGCTGTACCAACCTCATCTCAACATAAAATACTATAAGAAAATAACACAATCCATGACATTTTATTGATAAAACGTCGCTGATTGTGAAGACTTTTAGAATTTGTCGCGACGTTTTATAAAAATGTCGCATATTTGTAATACTTTTATGACATTTTATCAATAAAACATCACAAAATAGAAACCCTACGTTTTGTTGATTAAAACGTTGCTGTTGACGTTTGTCTTTGTTTAATTAACACCCCTTCATTTCCCACCATTTTGTTGGTTTCTTCTCTGATATTTCTTCTTCTCTAGTTTCTTCTTTGGTTTCTTCTTCTCTGGTTTCTTCTCTCTGCTGTCTTCCCACACAAATGTGAGGCCTCTAGTAACGCTGCTCCTTTTTCCTCCACTAAGAAGCCTAAGCGTTTTGAGATTAAAAAGTGGAGCATTGTTGCTCTCTGAGCATAGGGTAACCTCTCCTCCTCATCCCTAACCCTAACCTTAACCCTAATTTTATTACTGTCTTGATTTTATTTCTTTTACGCTCATTGCCTATGTTTGAATCCATATGTGAATGTTTAGCTAAGAAGATAGACAAGTTCAAGCGCACAGCTCACTAGGAGGTCAACTTTATTTCCTGCTTCAAATATATAACTTTTATTTGTCTTTCCCTCTTCAATAAACAGATGCTTTATTTTCTTTTAGGCGATTTTTATCCTTAGTTTACTAGAAGGCTGGGTGGTATGTATATAACCTCTTCGTATCAATATGAGAATTTGAAATGTATGTTACTGAGTCAGTATAAGTTGTGCTGAGTTCATGTCATGATCGTATTTTGTGGTGACTTCCATGAAAATTCTAAACATCATTCAAGTGAACTTTGTTCCAGCATGACAACATACTGTTCATTGTCCAGCTGGTGTCCATTGTGGATCGTCCCTTTTGCCTTGTTTTCATAGTTATCGGAGGAGATAAATTCATAGATGTCTAATTATGATGCTTCTGATATCTTTAAGCCTTAGTTTTAGGACTCCTTGATGTATCCTAGTGAGCTGTTCTAATGACAAGTTCTTGGATTATTTTGTACTACAAATGGACTTGATTGGAAAACTAAACAACCCATATATTATCGACTATAAAGATTCCTGGGTGGGCAAGGTAATGACTTCTTTTTTATATTGGGACTTATATCCATATATGTTTGCTGGCTTACCCCAAAAATGTTTGTGCATACTTTTCTTTAATGTAGGGGGACTGTGTATGGATAGTAACAGGTTACTATGAGGGAGGAGACATGTAAGTTTCTATTAAGTAACCCAATATTTATATGGGTTTAAGTGGTGGCATGTTGAGTACCTAATTTGTGGTATGCCATTTTCATTTTATCTTAATCAGATAATGCTATCATGTATCTATCTTCTGAGGCTTCACATATTATTTTCGAATGCTAAAATACCTTTTTCATTAGATGAATATCCAATGATCGTTACGAGCTTCTCTTCATGAAGAGCTTCAAATGGTTGTTTTTGATCAAACACAACAAGTGAGATTATCTGGGATAAGTTTTTCTCTGTAATTTTGTAAAACATTTTGTTCTATATTTTTCTATCATCTAGTCTTCTTACCATATATTTAGCAGAAAATAAAACATTACATAATAAATTATTTTTCTATCATCTAGTCTTCTCATTTGCTCCTATCAGGGCTGAGATTAGTGATATGCAATCAAATTATCTGCCTCACATCGACAATCCAACATCTACGTCAAGTGCAGAAGACAATCTTGAGATTAAGGGGGTTAATCCTACCAATTATACTGCAGAAGTATCTGATTCCATCACAGGTCCGAAAGACAGTTCGACGGATTCTGAAACAATTGTTTCTAATGGAAACAAGCAAGCTGATTCTAGCAATATACCTTAGAGAGATAGTACTAAAGCTGATTTTACCCCAGATATCAAGGAAATCTCAAAGCATAAAGGAGAAAAACATAATCCAAAAAGTCTTAATGATCATATGGCTACTCATATTAACAGCAACCTACCTGAGGACAGCGATGAGAAAATTGTCCATAAAGATGACTTAGAAGTAAAGGAAAAAGCAAGTGAGAATAATTGTGAGACGGAAGAGAAAGCTGATGATTGTCATTTTCGTTATTGTGTGTGAGTTAAGATTAGGATAGGACAAAGTATTTGAACTTACATACTGTACGTTGCTTTTTTCAATGATAAAATAAAAAATTGAAGAATTATTAAATAAATAAAATTCATAAATAATATTGAATAGTTATTAAACAAATAAGATTTAAAAAATTTTATATTTTAAAAGTAATTATTAAAATTAAAAAAATATTAAATTAAAATGATTTTCAAAAAAATTGGAAAAAAATACAACTATCTGTGACGTTTTTGCATAAACGTCACAAAAAGCAACATTCCGCGATGCCTTAAAAACGTCGTGAAATGTCAGAAAACTTCACAGAATGTGATTTCTGCAACGTTTTAAAAAGCGTCGCGAAATGTGACTTTCCGCTATATTTCAAAAAATGTCACAGAAATTCACATTCCGCGACATTCTCTAAAATGTCACGAAAAGATCAATATTTCAGTGACATTTTTTAAAAGGTCATGGAATGTCCATATTTTCTGTTACATTTTATGAGAAACGTCGCAGAAACCTTTTGCCTACATCCGCGACGTTTTTTATGATGTTTTTTAAAACATCGCAAATTGTATTCTATGACATTTTTTGAGATTTTGTGATATTTTTTAAGTATCGCAAATTGTACAGTTTTCTTTTAGTGACTTGTATATTTAGTTCAAAGCCCTTAGATATAGATTTTGCAGGTTAATGATTAGATATAACTTATCAGAGTGTGTTTAAGATTAAATTTATTTTATGAAGTTGCAGCCATTGTCTCATTTTTACATTATGTGCTCCATGTTTGTTGTGTTTTTTTATGTTTATTGTTATGTTTGCTTAAGAACAAGCAACCGTTTAAGTATGGGGATGTTGATAGTTGTCATTTGCATTGTGTTTTAGGGTTTAAATTGTTATGTATTTATTATGAATTTGAGTGTTGAGTGTGTATTTAGGTTTTAATTGTGTTAGTTTAGGGTTAGTATGAGTCTTGGAGCTTAATTTTTATATTTTTTAGGTACCTTAATGTGTTTGTTAGTATTTCAGGGTAAACAACGAAGAATGGAGAAGTTGTGAAGACTTTCGGGCTAAAGACATAGCCCATGATTGTGGACAGAAAAGGACGAGCCAGAATAGGTTGTGTTGAATGTTGGATTTTCCTTTTCGATAATGGTGCATATTCTGAAACTAAGAGACTAGTTGCATCTTTTATCAAAACTAAGATAGTTAATGGTGAAAAAAGCTAGTTATGGTTTGATAACTACAGTAAATTAGGTCCCTTTAACCTCCTACCAAGTTACCAAAGAGTTACAATGCTATCATCTAAAAATGATAAGGTCAAAATGCTCATTAATAGGAGTAAAGGGATCTATACAATATAAACAACAATTTATTATGGAGCAATTTTCCTAAATATAGCCACAATCTTAATAGAAAGGATGCTATTATATGGCTAAAGCATCCCTTTAAGAGCTTTACCAATAAGTCTTATAGGGATATATTCAGAGAACATGACCTTAAACCAAAATGAGTCAAAAAAATTTTGTCTCCTAAGATTTCCTTTATTCTTTAGTTAGTAGTAAGGAATAGTCTCAACACCTTAGATAAGATTAAAAGCTCATCCCCTTTTAATCCTACCTATAGGCTATACTTGGCTACTCCTGAGAACAATGGTTATCTCTTCTTTGATTACTAATATTCTAATAGCCTTTAGAAGAATGCATAATTTCTTTATAGCTATTACTGTCATGAAATGATTGGAGCTGTATACTTTAATAGGTAGCTGCTCCTCATAAGCTATGAGGTGATAATTTTGACCTCTTTAAGATTGCTTTTGGAAATATAATCTACATTATGTGGTTGAAAATGAATTCTAGGACATTCAAGAACCAACAATATAAACTACAAATTACTACTTTGATGTACCTTAGAAGGATTAGAGAAATGGTTTAGATAAGATGTGAAAGCCTGTCCCTTTCTCCTAAAATTAATAATAGATGGAATATAATATATAAGTGGATATGTTGCATCCTTTTAGGTTTACAAATTTAATGGTTCATGTAATTCTTACTTTTAAGATTTCTGAATAGTTTATTACTAAAATTTTGTTTTAAGGTATTATAAAGCTTATTTTTATTGCTTATCAACTTGTATCTTGAACTATGGTCTAATTTTTTCTTTATAACTCTATTAGATTTGACCTAGTAATTATATATTCTTTTAAATTCTGAAAAAAATCAATTATTAGGTATCTATACTATTTATATTGTATTTCATTTCTCGTGAGTCTTTGAATCAATAACCATCTTTTAACTAGGGATGAAATTTAAGTCTAGCTCATTCTAATTGAAAGTTAACAATGGATAACATATCAAATTTTTTGATTGCGGATCAATACAATCTGACTAGAAAATTTTCAAATAGATTGATGTCAGTTTTACCCTAATTTGATCAAACTTTAGACTACTTAAACCTAATAGGAATTTATACTACAAAAAAAAAAGATTGTCCAGAATTAGCTTGGCCCAAATTATTGCCATCCTTACTTTCCACGTTTCATTATACAATATTATCCAATCAATCATATCCCATAATTTTACATATACACAGTGTATAATTTCTTTGCATAGTAATTTCCCTCTCCACATTCATCTTTATTTTATATATTATATTTTTGACTCTTGTTTATTCTATATTGTATATTTATATAGATGAGATATAAAATATTATAAATTAACATTTTCTTCCTATGAAGATGTGACATCAAATCTCTAAGGAGAGTCCTACGCTTCTCTGCATAGATGTAATATGAAAATTTTTATTAAATGGATTGCATATCAATAAGTTCATAGTAATCTCTTTTGATAAAATATTTTGTGAACCTACAATTAGAAATCTTTGACTTAGGTCTTTTAATTATAATTTCTTCTTGTATTCATTTAGCTAATCTCTAATTTTAAATTCCCCTTAATTAATTGACTCACTTATTTATTTCTTATAAATTCACTTCTTATTTCTAGTATAAATTATTATGAATGTTGTACGTAAATATTGTAGATTTGTTGCCTCATTGACTTGTATATATTGTGATATCTCTTAGTTTTAATTACAAGAGTTATTAAATAATAAGATTGCACTATTTATTCATATTACAATATGTTTGTATATACAATTGTATTAATCACAAGAGATAAATTTTTACTTATATTTTTAATATACATTAAAATAATAAATAAATGAATATTTATTGACCAGTTTATTATGATTGAGATAGATTGTATAAGATTGAGCTTGATATTAGGTGGTAGTGTATTGCTTCTATAATTGAGTTTAATTAGATGAGATTTGTACCTGATACTATATTAGCAACATCGATGTGATGTCAATAGCACCAATTTTAAAACATTAAACTTGTTAATGGCAAACAAAAAGTTTAGTAAGTAGTCATCCAGTTGGTCCATAAATGTGAAATTAATCATTTGAAATTGTTTATCCTAAAATTTAGATCTAACAAAGTGGAACGAAAATTTTGTATGTTTCATGCAACTATGGAATATATGATTGTGACATAAATATGTATCACCATCATTATCATAATACACTATAGGTAGAATAGCAGACAAAAAATATAGTTCTTGAAGCATATTTTAAAACTAATTTAGTTCATAAATAGTAGAGAAAATAGCTTGATGTTTATCTTCAATGAATGAACGAATTATAGTGAATTACTTCTTTGAGGATCAATTGATATGATTTGCCCCAAATAGGGGTAGGAATTAAGGACAAATGTGAACCTCTAGTCTAAAGTAATATGGTAAGATTTAGTTGTCCATGCTTTAGGTTAAGCTCTAACTTGAGAGGGTTAGCGCGACCTGAACTGGTTTGGACAAAATAACATCATTTTGGCATAACTAAGTTAGGCCTAATCATATACATATAATATAAAACACTACTAAATTATTTATATTGTAGAAGACATGTTAAAGGAGAGCCATCTTACAAACACAATTTTGCAATGGTGAAGCCAAGATTATTAACAACTTTGGCATCACTTATGTTAGGCTTATGAAGTCACTTAATAAACTATTTATGACGGGAGAGAAACTTGTCATCATTGGCTTATAAACTTAAGAAAGAAAGAAAGCTTGTTTAGATCTTTGATTGAGAACTGATATAATAACACATAAAATTCTTAATTGAAAAACCCTTATTATTGCTAATGATGTTGATGTCATCAACATAAAAAATAAGAGAAGAAATAATTATCTTGTCAAAGCAAAGAATGATGAGAGGAATAATTTTTTCAACTAAATATACCAAGTTTGTGGTGCTTAAAAAAGACCATAAATAGCATTATGCAATTGGCATATATGATTAGGAAATTAGGGATGTTGAAACCTGGTAGTTGTTACATGTATACTTCTTCTTTAAAGCGAAGGGAAACATTATTAACATCTAATTGGTGTAATGTCTATGCAAATTGAATGGAAATAGACAAGATCATGCGAATTATTATGATTGTAATGTCTATAATAAAAGTAAGGAGAAAGTCAAATTCAAGTTATTAAGTGAAGTCTTTGGCAATTAAGAGACCTTTATTACAATCTATTATCCCATCGAGTTTGCATTTGATCATATATAAATCCATTTGTAGCCAATCATATTTTGTGTGTTAAAGGCAATAGATGAAGTTCATGAATAACTATGTATAACATCATTAAATTCCTATCTCATGGTTTTCCATTATAGAATATATCTCATGGCCTGAGTTAAAATTAAAGGTTTAAAAATACTATAGTAATTGAAAATCTTTTTCAACTTCTCAAAATTTTTGTAAGATTGCACGAAATTTGTAGATTGAGGAGGTGGAGTGGTCAACTGCAGTGAAGGAGATGGTCAATAAGATGTGTTATCCAAATTTGTAAATAAGGAACATAATGAAGTGGAGGTAGGCCAATTAAAAAGAGATGATATATATGGTATAAGGGGTTTCAGGTATAATAACATCAAGAGATGGTGTGATTAAGTTGTTAGAGTTAAGATCAATTGGACTTAGTGAGATAGTTATAAAATGAGTTAAGGGAAAATGTCTAAAAGGAGTGAGTTAGTTTGGTGACTTTAAAAGCTTATATGGTCAAAGATTTAAATAGAAAACAAGTTTTAACAAAGAAAACATTGTGAAAGGTATATGTATGAAGTTATAGGGTTACAACATTTGTAACAAAGGTGAGAGATAGAGTAACCTAGAAAAACTCATGTTTTAAATTTAGATGTTAACTTATGGTTTAATGTTATTAAACCAAGTGGGTTCATTCTCAAGTTTTTATAATAGTAAAATATTGAATTACTAGTGGACTTTGATTAAGTGTGCTAGGTACCAATGTCACAAGATAAGGCTTGAAGAACCATGGATTGATGAGACAATCCTCATTTAAACTATTGTTTCAAAATATGGAGAATGTACTTAGATTGTTTTAAGAAACATTCATATATTTTGGATCAAGTTAACAAGGTACTAAGAAATTATAGTATCATAGAGGACTTGAAAAACCACTGAGAAACCAAACGGACCAACCTTCCTAGGAAGATGTTTAATGAAAATAAAGGCTTTCTTAATATATTCAATCTATAACTATTATATGTCTATTTCTAGGTCTAATGGAATTCATAGGTATAGAATCATTCTTAAAACAAATTAGCTCAAATTAAGTTAAGAGATGATAATAGCGAAATAGGGGATTGTCACTGACAGTAATGAAAAGGGGATTAGTCAATGGCTCTTAATTGTTTACATATGGACTTTTTTTATTAAGAACTCATTTCAAGGAAATATGGATTGAACTCCTTAAATAGGGTTCTTTTCACCGAGAAACATATTATTTCATATTTATCTGAGACTCAAAATTGGTCTTACTAGAAATAATTATATAATTTATGTATCTAAAATTCAAAATGCACTCCCATGTCCCCTTATTTAGTAATTCCTAGGAGAAGATACATATAACATTAGTCCAATCAGTTGAAAATGATCATTTTAGAGATACTTATTGGTTGATGGAAATAACAATTGGGAGATCAAAAAACTAGAAGAAATAAAAAGGTATATTCAAGTAAGTAATATTATTAATGCTATGTTAAACTCCACCGCTATGCCTAGAATGATTGACCATAAATTCTTCATAATAGTATGTGTCTTCCATAATCCTTAGCATCTATGGGTTACAAAATGAATTATCTAATTTGTTTTGTTTTCAATAGTCACTAGTTTAGTTGACTAGAAAATGACCTCCTAAGACAAGCAGTCAATTGATCCCAATTCATTCAATCAACAAGTTAATGTATAATTTATGATTAAAATAGTCATATTTCATTTTAAATTGAAAACATTAACCATAGAAACGACTATAAACTTGAAAGAAACTATAAGAAGGCTTCTAAAGTCCCAAAAAAACATAAGAGAAAAAAAGAATTAAAAGTTTACAAGTGATTAAAGCCTTGTCCTTACAATTTAGATGTTGTTTATTAGAGTGAGAAAATTTTGTGTAGGAAGGCTTTATAACTATTAAGTTTGTTTATGTGTTTGATGAGTTTTAAGCATAAAATAAAGTTGGATTTATCTTCAAAGTGAGTTTGAAACGTAAAATATAGTTAGATTTTTCTTAAGCTTGAAAAAGACGTATTGTAGAAGTTTTTCTCTTCACACATTAAAGAAGAAAAAAATAGTGGATTTAAAATTCTTGAGCATTCTTGTTTAACAATGCCATACATCAAGCATTACATACATATTTTTGATATTGAATTATATTATTATTAATATTGAAGTTATAAATTGTTTATCTTTGTGCATATCAAGTTTATGAATCATTATTATTAGAAGTTTTTAAAGTTAGAATCATCCAATACACTTGCCTATTTGGTGCCCCTTATTTTAATAATTAATATCAAATTGGGTTTCTCAATTTATGTATATAATAAAATGAGAAAAAAGAACATGGAAAACATAGAGGGATTGCACATTAATTGAACATCCTAAGTTGATGATAATAAATATTTATAATTGAAAACTAGGATATGATTTTTCCTCATGGTGCTAGGAATATAGTTGTGGGATATCACTAAAAAGGAACCTATAGTCGTATACAAAACCTCAACTATAGACAACGTGACTAAGTTCACCCTAAGGCAAATTTCATCCTAAAAGTAATTTGAGTAGGATGAAAAATATATAAGGTTAGTTGCATTAAATCATTAAGCTATTAATATTTTGTTCTATGCCTTAATTCAAAACGAATTTAATATTCTTAATGTGTGGAACTGCATATGAAATTTGCCATATATTTGAAATAACATGAAGGGAAAACCAATCTAAAGAGAGCAGAGTGACTATATTTGTTCATCAATATGAATTATTCTACATAAATCATGACAAATCAACATCTAAAATATATACTCATTTTGTTGATATTACTATTGCATTAAAAGGAATTGGAAAGAATCACTCTAATATTGAGATGGGCAGGAAAATTCTTAGCTGTTTTCTATAGATTGGAAACTTAAAGTGATGAAAATATAAGAGAATAAATATTTAAATAGCTAACTACTTAAGGAGTTGATCGAGTATTCGCTCACCTTTGATATAAGTCTGATAGAGGCTTGAAGGGATTAAGGCATAAGAAGGAGAAAAAGCATTTCCTTTAAAGAAAAAAGGGGAAAGACTGCTTATGATGAGGCAAAAAATTCTAACAAAAGCAATGATAAGGATATTACACTTACTACATGGAAAATCATGCAGTTCCTTAAGAAGAACAAGTAATAACAAGGATGAGGAAATAAAAGTGAAGTTGCTTAGAAAAGGGATAATATTATTTTTTATCGATCAAAAAGTCAGTTTTAAAACCAATGCTTGAACCTTGAAGAAAGTAAGGAAATGAAGAAAATGAATTACAAAAAGAAAGAGACAATAGAATAATATAAGATTATTTAAGTGAATCTAAAAGAGAAAATCTTAACATGAGAATGTTAATACGTGCTTTATGGCATATGAAAATGAGGTAAAGTCTCTAGACCAATTTAAGTATAATGATGATGAAATATCATATGAAAGTTAGTTTGGAATTTGTAAATCATAACTAAAATAGAAAAGGGTTATCTTGAAAGTGTAAGGAAACTAAAAAAGAACTAGATGGATGCATGAACGAAAAGAGACTAAAAAATTAGTTGGACAAAGAAAAACCACCATTGCATAAGTTTTAGGATAGTAGAATAAAGCATAAAAATAAAAAACTTAAAAGAAGATTCAGAGTTGAAGGATTTTATAAAGAAAAATAAAAATTTGACACATTAAGTCATAATAAACTAGAAATGGTAGGTATGATATAAGATACATATAAGGGTCTACCTTATTCAAGACAATCCTTGTCAAAGACAAATTTTCATAAACATGAATCTCCTCTAAAGTTCCTAAGAACCAAATTAATCCCTTAGAAAAAACATAGACATATCATCATGTATATAAGAGGAAAACTAGAATATCACTTACATACACGTATGATTCATACTCTCAACCTAGGAGGAGCATCTATCATACTCATACAAGAACAAGAAAACCATATATAACCACATGGTTGATATTTAAGAAAAGCATCTTCGTTGGTCACCCTATATAAGATTCAATTGCAGTGACAACACTCTTAAAATATACAATCTAAGATGATACTTTTATTATGAATTTGGTCACATTAAATTTTATTTTTATCTCAGAAGGAAGCTTTAAAGAAAATCTAAGAAAGTTAAAATTAAGAAGAGTATATTGGATACCTAAGGTTAGATAAATGAGCTTAGTAAGTAACAAGGCTAAGCATAAAATGTGGTATGTAAATAGTGATTCCTTAAGAAATATGAGGAGAGATATTAACAAATTTATCACACTTAACGGAGGATATGTTACTTTTAGAGATAATTTCAGGGGTAAGGTAACTAGCACTAGAAAGGTTGGTAAAAGTAAAATACCATAAATTATTATCTCACTTATTAATGGATTGAAGCAAAATATACTAAGTGTAAGTTAAATATGTGATAAAGGATTTGATGTATACTTTAAGAACGAATCACTTGTAGTCAAAATAGTTAAAGATATACGAATCGTGTTTATTGGGCAAAGAAGGGATAAATTATATAAAATTGAAATATGTGACTGATCTAACTAAGATGCCAAGTATTTAATATCTTTGAATGAAGGCTATTGCATATGTCATTAAAGATTTATGACATACAATAATGGAGTAATGAAGCCTTTGTTAGAATATAACTATATAAAATACCTTTAAACTTAAATGTTTACTTATCATTAAGCAAGGAAACACAACATGATAGATTAACTAACAAAGACTTTTTGAAAAGATTTCTTGATATGCTTTATACAATTGGTCACACCATTAAAGTAATGAATTTTGATGAAACAAGAAATTCCTTTTAGCTTCAAATGAAAATAAGACCAAAATTACTTATTAGAAGGATGAACATTAAAATAAAAGTTGCACATCAAATGGGCATAAATGCATAAGCATATCTTAGAATTTTTATAGAAGTGTTAATTAATTTCTAACCCTATAGGAAAGAATACTAAACCAACATCCACTAATAAGTTGCATATAATCTAAAAGATAAATAGGACTTTCATGGCTTATAATAAGGTTAAATCTTTTATTGGTTAACAAGAGGCTTAATTTGAAGAAACAACATGAAAAGGAATTATTAATGAAAATTATAAGAAATAAGGAATATACAAGAACCACTAGTAGGATTTTAAGGAAAACATGCATCAAATAGATATCAACTTTCTGTATTTTCTTTCACAATTTTATATTTTCTTCCTTTCTTTCTTAAACTTATTTCTTCAAAATTATACGTAAATAGGTGATAACAAAATTTAAAAATGTATTAATCAAAAGATTCCAAAGTATCTAGAATATGATATCATCAAAATATAATCAATGAATGATAATATGACCAAAGAATAAATATTTTTTAAAAAATAAATTTCATTAGTAATTAAGCAAAAGATACATATATGAAAATCAATTTTAATCTTTCACTATATTATCTAGTGATAAGGCCTCGTATATAGTACAAGTATTCACTTTCTATGCCAACTTTCCTTCAGACCTCCTTAGAGACATGTGATCTCTCACTATCTCGTCTAGCTAAACAACACCATACCAACCATGTACTTTGTTCTTATGTATGCATTCATCTGAGGTAGACTAAAGAATAAATCTTAAAATTTCTTTTTTATGTCTTTTTATTATACACTTTTCACTTAAAAAGAGCTTCTTTTCATATAAGGACATGTTAATGTCGTTATATCAAAGAAAAATTCTCATAATAAGTTGAAGATTAATAAGGATAAAAAAGGAAAAGTGTAATTCTTTTTACAAGGTAGGAAAAAGGAAATTTGGTTATCAAATAATGCTTAGATCTTCTTTTTAATTATGAGTAAGCTTATTTTGTCTCCAACAATTAAGTAACAAGTTCTAAGGTTAGTGAGATCTTAAAAGGATGCATATGCTTACAAGGTTCCTATAAGTAGCTAAGAATCTTAACATAATGAGTCAAAGAATATAAATTTAAGATAAACATAATCAAAGTACTAGTTCTCAAACTAATAATGAACATATTATTCTTCCTAACTTTAATAAGTAAATGGCAAGTTAAATTTCAATTAAATTCTTAATTTTTATTCAACTCAAACTTTGTTTCCAAGAAATACTTAATTACGAATTTCATGTTCATAAATCATGTGCATATTGAAGATTTTGGATATTGAAGATTTTGGTCACCTAAATCTGCAAGCATGCATAACCAATGGTAACAAGTTATTAAAACTAGAGTATTCTAGAGTATCAATAACATGAAGATTATACTACTATATTTATTAATCTTATTAAAATAATAAAATTAAAATAAATAAGATTTAATGAAGTATAATTAAACTATGAAAGAAAAGGCAAATCAAGATAACAAACCTTTGGGTTTCGGGGTTTACTTATTTAGAATTTCAATTATCATGCAAGATTTATTATTAAGGTTGAAATAAATTAACCAATTAACGAAAAGTATGACCTCTCACAAGGAACAAAATTATATTCAATTAGGTAAGTACCACCTCCCTAAGTGTAATTAATCCTAATTAAACTTATTATGGGTTATTCTACTTAGTTATCATTATAGTTTAGGATAATCCTATCTCTAGATCTATGGTGTTTATTCTCCTATATATGTGGATTATACTTCACCTCCCAGTCATACATATAATCCCTAAGAATGAATTTATAATGGCCAGTCACAAATTTAACAATTAAGAATAAAAAGAATAAATTCAACTGATAAATAATCAAATAATGCATTAATAATTAAGAATAATCCATTACAAGCTACATCCCTAATTTTAACCACTAAACATCATGAAAAAAATTTTAATATAGAGGAAAGAGAGGAAGAAAGAGTTTTGAGATTTTTCATTGTCTTCTTTAATCTTACTCCAAATTCATCCATTGTACTAAGAAACCCTAAAACTGACAGCTTAGTGATGAAGGAGGTTGTCATCAGCCTCCAAAATACCCTTTGAAAAACTCAAATAAGAATGTTTATAAGTTAGGATTATATAAAAGAGTGTCAAGTTTGTTGAAATTATATTTTTCATGTCCTAGGATTACGTGATACAATAATCAGCTCCTAATAGACTTCTAAATCGATGTCTATTAGCTTTTGGATTGAAAAAGTACCTTAATAGAGCAAGAATGATGTCAATACCATGGCATATACTATGCTGGTTAATTACACATTGCTTCCATATTCTCCTCTGTTTTCTTGACACCTTGAAGTTTGAGTTGATTTGGAGGAATTTTCTATTAATTTTATGCTTAAGTTATTGTCATATCTTCTTGTGTTACTTGGTGATTTTCTTTAATTCCTAAAATAAATTAATATACACTATATTTAATACTTAAGTGTGTATTACATAGTCACATATATATCTCATCTATTTTTGCAAGTATGTGGTCATATATGAAGGGGAGTTATACGAACACGCACACACACAGACACCCCCACACACACAGCCACACATACACACACCCACCCCCCCACACACAGAGACACGCACAGACACACGCACACATTCTCAAATATAGCGATACCAGGTATTTGTTTAATCCAACTTGCTGCTTTATTTAAGTTTAACTTTATCATGTTTTGTAATTAAAAAGGGGGATATTTTTAAATTAAATGGGTTCATTCCTAAATTTTTTTATGATAACAAAATATTGAACTACTAATGGACTTTAATTAAGTAAGAAGGCCTTAAATTCAAAAATTCTGCCTTAGCCTTGCCTATATTAACATCATTCCCATCTAGATAAGAAACACTTGTCATATATTCTCTCAAGTCTCTTTTCTATTTTCTTAATTTAAATTTTTAGATTTTCTCCATAGCTCTTTTGATCTAAAGACTGAGTAAAAATTTTAGAATTTGATTATGAGTACAATAAAATTTTCAATCTGGGTTGAATTTTCTATTTTTCAATTGAAACTTAGATTAAATTTTGGGTATAGTTTATTTTTATTTCATTTCTTATTTCAATTGTAGTTTATCTGTGCAAATTTAAAATTGTCAATTTAATCATATATGATATATGTCAATTGCAATTGTAGATATGATTTCAATTCGAATTGAGTTTCTTTTTAGTTTATTTGGTAAATTTTTTCTGTTTCATTTTACATATATCATAGTTGATAGGTTTTACATCTTATTTTCTTCTTCAATTGCAACATATCTCTCTTTCATTTATTAAGTTATAATTAGCATTTTTTCATTTAGGAATTTGAGTGATTTTGTATGTACAAATTTAATTTTGTAAATTATTGATAAAATTTGGTTTAAATATTTATATAATGTGGATATTGTTGTTAATCTCTATTCTATTTCATGAAAAGTTGATCATTGTCAGTTTTTGATATTTTAGAATTACTTTAAAAATAAAAAATTCTGAGTGTGATAGCTTTTATTATAAAAGTTTAATCTTTATTTTTAATTTTTAATATAGGATATTAAAATTTTCTCATTCTTTTTTCTTTTTCGCAAATATATAATACTATTGATATATTTTTTATACAAATGGTCGAGTTATTATTATTATGTTGTGCTTACCTACTTTTTCCAATTCTATATAGATGTTCTTTTTTTCTTTTTCTAGTTCAATTGTGTTATAATTATTTTATTTATGTTAATTAAAAAGCATTTGTCTAGAAGTGGAATAGGAAAAAAGAAAAGAAAACATGTGCAATAGTTAATATGCTAAAATTGAGTTATCGATAAATTTGTTAAAAGACTGTCTCTTTTAGTGAGAATTATGAGAAATTATGTTAAGCTAGTTTTAAGAAACCTAATGCAAATTTAAGATAAGATTTATATTCATAACAATGTTAGCAGTTTGAGTAAGTATAAACATGTATCAAATGCATTTAATTTAGAAAATTTAAGAGCAACGAACAACCAATCCCTCTGTTAAATATTTATGATTATGGAAATTGAAATAATTTTGATAATAAAATAAAGAACATTTTAATTGAAAAAAATAATAAAGGAATTGAATTTTGTATTTTATTTAAATAATACATATTTGTACGTTATCAGGGTACTAATCCCTCTGTTAAATATTTATGATTATGGAAATTGAGATAATTTTGATAATAAAATAAAGAACATTTTACTTGAAAAAAACTAATAAACGAATTTAATTTTGTATTTTATTTAAATAATAAATATTTGTTCGTTGTCAGGGCCCTTCTTTTTACTTTGTCCCAAACCTATAAAACGTTAGGAATGTAGGCATCCTTTTCCTTCTAAGAAATTGCTTCAAGTGTCCTTGTTGTAATAGTTCATTAATGGTTCATCTGAGATTCTTATAGTTTTTGTGTCATGGCTATAATTTAGGTGGAATTTATAGTAACTTTCTATCAATTTCTTCTGTGATGGCATGATCTAAGATGGGTTCATAAGATCTCATTCCTTAAAAAGTTTAAAATGTGATTCATGGGTGTGTTTAACATATGTAGATATATTTATGGTCATCCTTCAAACCTACCCTCCTTCTTTAGATGTTCTACAATTATGATTCACTTAGAAGACCTATTAACTTGTCTCTCTTTAGTGTGCAATATTTATTTGTTTTTATTTATGAGGTTTTATTTATGTTTTAGTGATCCATTTGGATGTTTTGTGGCCAACTAAGTTTTGTCTAGGTCCATGTACCTTTTAGCCTTTCCTTGAATTTCCTTGTAAGTTATGTGTCCTATCCATTTGTAAGGATTTTTCGTAAAGGCTGCCATCGTTTCAACCTTTTTGCAAAGCAATGGCTATAATCAAATTATTAAAATTGGTATTTTCGTATTTTTTTGTCTAAGCCATCTAATATAATCCTAGCGCTTGAATTTTACATTATCTCAAATGAAGTCACCAACTTATGCTGGATCAATTACTAGTAAAGTGGATCTCAAACCAGTTCTTCAATTGTTTGAGGTTTGCTATTAAGCTTGTAAGGAGTGTGATACTATTCACTTATGGGCCTATTAATATAGATGAAAAAGTGTGATAATTTATCATGTTTAATGCCATATGTAGGCTTATCATTTTTGTAAATCATATAGTATGATCATACAGATCTCTTATGCCATTATAGGGTTCCTATTTTAGTCATATAAATTATGAAGCTTAAACAATACGATCCTCATGAAAGGGCTCTTAAAATCAACACAGACGGGCTCTTAGTCTCTCTCTTACAACACAATACATGATGTATGTCTGCAAAAGTGCGTTATGAGTAAGGTTGAAACTTTTATTTTTAGATCTTTTACAACTTGGAGGTCAGCTATGGTATGCTTTATTTAGTATTGTTTATGTATGTTAGGTATCATAGCGTAGATTGAATCGAACCTAGTGAGTCTTTGTAGATGTGAGACTAAATTAGAGGGTCGTAATTATAATTAATAGTTTCTATTGTATGTTCTTAAATATTATTAGTAGATTTGTATAGTCAAAGTGTGAAGGAAGTTGTGAGGGAAGGAAGATGTGAGTTTGGAGGTAGTTGTGAGGGAGGAAAAAGAGGGATTGTAGCTTCCATTCCTTATTAAGACATATATTGGCATATACAATTGATGGTTATCCACCCATGGCAATAAACAATATTTAAATTCAAGTATTACGATAAGGAAATTGTTGTTAGTTACCATAGGATACAGCATGATATCCCAATCATCTCTATGTCCTTAACTGCCTGATTAATTTTTACTCTATAAGTACATATAAAGCATACTTAGTGACTGACTAAAAAATAGAGTCTAAAAAGTGACGGAGTTGAAGGTTATTAGATAATTATGATCTTTCATTGTTGATTGAGCAAAGACACTTGAATTGATGGAATCAAGTTGAACCTCTTGTAGAATCAACATACTGTGAGTCAGGAACATCATAAAAGAATCCTCCATTATTGCTTTCGTTGTTCACATTAAGTTTCTATGTAAACTTTCATTGGTATTAGAGCCCAGTCATGATTCTTTTCATGTTCCTCGCTGAATCTTGATATGTTATGAATGGTCTTATTAGTTCTTATGCATGATGATGAATATATGAAAGTACGTATCATATTTGGCTTGAGTATGATCTCATTTGTTCTTATGCATGACGATGAATATATGAAAAAACGTATCATATTTGGCTTGAGTATATATATCTACAGTGAACCAAACTTACGAACCCAGTTCTTTTTTAAGGGATTATTTGACAAATTATTTTTTTATAATTAATATATGAAAGTGGATCTCATTCGAAAGTAGAATTCACCAGGATTCTAATGGTACATTACATGTGTAAATTGGATATACAAAATGTGAAATATGCCTTATTGATGTTAACAAGACATTTTTTAAGCACAAAACAAAAGTCGTACTATTGAAATATTTCACATAAGTGTGATGATGAGTTTGATGACATGACATCATGTATGTTATTTGTTGTTTATGATATGATTTTATGAATTTTATACCTATTAGACATGGTTGATCTCATCTATATATATATATACATATATAATCAACATATCACGTAACTATGTAACATATTGATTTGTGACATTGTTTATATAATATGACGTGAATTAACCATTGATATAGATGTCAATGGAAACTAGATTTTGAGACGATTCTAATGGTATATTACGTGCACAAATCAGAATTTTGGTTAGAAAGATATGACTATTTGAATGTTTAAAGAGTATTAGTAAAACTCAAATTTACCACTAGACCCCATATGATGATATATGATAAGAAATATGTTATGGAGTCAAATGTTCCATTTCTTGTTTGATAAAGAGTGGACCCTAAATATTTTTTAAGAAAGAAAATGACAAGTTTTATTATTGTGCAATGCTTTTTTTTTGTTATTGCCAGGTAAAAATAATAATTTTGAGCATATCAAACCAGTGAGAAGTTAGTGGGAGTTTTAAATGTCATATTTTGCCTATGCCAAAATTTAATTATTGGTTTATTTATTTATTTCTTATTTTCATGAAAAGTGCATGAAAATTGAAATAAATGTCAAGATATATATATATATATATGAAAATTTTAGAAAATTGTAAAAAAAATGCTTGCTATTTTTGAATTTTTTCTTGAGATTATTTTGCTGGAATTAGTTTTATGTGATTATTTTGGCATTTTTCAAAATTACTTGATTTTAACAATTTTGTTTAAGGCATGTTTATAATTGAATGTTACAAAATTCTAAAACATGTTAGTATGCCAAATATGGTTTACATACAAGTAGGATTATATTGAGTTGAGTTAACTTTATTCCTCAATATATGATTTTTTGTTATGAAAAATTATTTAAATAATTATGTGTTGGAAACTTTATAATGTAACGTGATTCTGCCAGTATTAAAGTGTCATATACTCATTTATATTTCATTATAATTATTTAATATGATTGTTGCTACAAAATTGATGTATATATGGTGCTAATCGATATTTAATCAAAATTTACACTATATTTATTAGATGGCTTCCAAACAAATCATAGTTGATCTTAACAAAGGTGAAAAGTTTAACGGTGATAATTTTGATATATGACACCATAAAATTTAGTATATGCTTGAGCAGCAAGAGGTCCTATAGGCCTTAACATTTGTTATCGCTCAACTCAAAGAGGGCAATACTACTCAACACCGTCGAGATCGTGAAGCTTATGATAGCTGGTAAAAGAAAAGTAATAACAATTGCATCACGTTATTGAGTAGTATGGATAATGATCTTATGTGTGAGTATGAATAGTACCCCACTGCAAACGTCTTGTGGACAACTTTGAATATGAAATTTGGAAAGACTTCCATAACTCAAATGTGTGGCATGACTCTCAAATTTGATAGCTACAAAAAACACCTTGATGATTCAATTAAAAAGAATTTGAGAGTCATGTCTAGCATGATACTTGAGCTGAAAGTGACTAGAAAGAATCTTTCCAATGAGCAACAGATCTAGGTGGTGATTTGATCACTTCCTGATAATTGGGAGCCTATGAGGTTCAATCTAACATATAATGATAGTGTAAAAAACTTTGAAGTTATTGCACATCATTTGGAGTTGGAGGAATAACGCCCAGGGGCTACCAGACCTCCAAATGTGTTGGTAACTGAGTCTAGTTCTCGTAATGCATTCAAGATTAAGAAAAAGGATTAGAGGTGCTTCCAAAGGAAATGATGAATATAATAAGAAAGTCAAACATAAGAGGGGAAAACGAGCTGGCAAAAAGGACAAAAGCAAGATGAACTATTACAACTGTGATCAAATGGGGCATTTCGCTTATGAATACACTAAGCCGAAAAAGGTACAAGAGGTACATCTTGACCATATTCCTCATATTACTTGTTATGTAGCTAATGTTGTGTTAGTTGCTGAATCTCTTTATATGTGGATTGTAAATTCAAGTGCAACCAACCACATCATGAGAGACTGCGTAGGGTCGTTGATTATCGTCGAATTCTAATTGGTAGCATTAAAGTATACATGGGGAGTGATTCCAGTATTGATGTGCTTGGCATCAACTCTTATAAACTGGATATGAGAAATGGTTATCCATTGTATCTCCATGACGTACTTTATGCTCCGGATATTTGAAAAAATTTACTTTCTATTATTACTGTGCTTAAGCTTAGTTTTTACATGATGCTTGAGAATAATCGTTTGGATATTTTCTTTAGAACAATTTATTATGATTCTGGTTATGTTATGAATCATTTTATGGTTTTGCATATTATTAATAGTTCTAATATTCATAATAGTTCATTTTTTTTGTTTGCTTCTACTGATAATAGAAATAATTATTCACTTATATGGCATAATAGATTGGGCTATATTGGGCAACATAGAATAAAAAAGCCAGCTAAAGAAGATCTTTTAGGCCCACTTGCTAAACTAGACTTGCCTATGTATGAAAATTTTTTAATAGGAAAGTTAACCAGAAAACCTTTTGCAAAGGCTCAAAGAGCAAATTTTTCTTTACAATTAATCCATTCTGACATCTATGGACCATTAAATGTGAGGGCAAGGCATGACAATTCTTATTTTATCACATTTACAGATGATTATACGTGCTTTGTCATATCTTTTTGATGTCTAACAAATCTGAAACATTGAATTGCTTTAGAAAATATATTGATGAGGTTGAGAATCAAATAGATAGAAAATTAAAAATTTAAGAATTGACCAAGGCCGTGAGTATCTATATGATCAATTTAAAGAATTATGTGAAAGAAAAGGAATTATTAGACAATTAATGATTCCAAGAACTCTGTAACAAAATGGTGTAGTAGAAAAAAGAAATCACACTTTATTTGATATGGTTAGGTTAATGTTGGCATAAGCAAATTTGCCTATTTCCTATTGGGGAGATGCATTGTTGACTGTAGCCTATGTATTTAATCATGTGCCCTCTAAATTAGTTTCTTCTACCCCTTGTGAACTTTGGATCGACAGAAAGCCAAGTTAGTTTGGATAATCTACGACCATGGGGTTATGTTGCATACATACACAACAGTTTTCATCGACATGGAAAGTTGGGACCTAGAGGTAAGAAATGTATCTTTATAAGATATCTGAGCACTCAAAAGGTTATGTGTTCATCGGTAAGTAGTAAGATGGAAGTGTAACTGAAATTGAATCACAATATGTGGAATTTTTCAAAGAAGAGTTCCCTAACAAATGTGAAGTGAATGAGAATCTATAACTCTTTGAACTATAAGACACTGAGATTAATGCATCTATCAACCCTGTTGAAAATGAGGAATTCATTCCTCAACAACTTAGAGATGATGGGAGTTACATCCCTTCTAGTTCAGTACATCCTAATGAGAGCTCAAAATATTTTTATCCTCGTAGAAGCAAATGTGGAAATATTCCCCGTCATCATTTTAGGATTGAGGGGGAATCTTTCATGGCTATTGCTAATGATGAATATGAGTCTAGAAATTATTATGAGGCTATCTCATCAAAAGCTAGTAAGGAATGGATTAATGCTATAAAAGATGAAATGGAATCTATGAAGACCAAAAAAGTCTGGGACTTGCTTGATCTTGCTACTAAGTGAAAAGCTATTGGGAAAAATGGCTTCTCAAGATCAAACCCTAGGCAGATGGTTCCATTGAAAAGTACAAGACTCACTTTGTAGCCAAAGGCTATAAATAACAAAAAGGTATAGATTATAAGGAAACGTTTTCACTAGTGGTTAGGTTTTCCTCAGTTTTTAGTATATTTTGATTTAGAACTTTACTAAATGGATGTTAAGACTGTATTTCTTAATGGAGAATTGGATGAAGGAATATATATGCAACAAATAGTTGGCTTTGTCACAGAAGGCTAAGAGTGTAAAGTTTACAAGCTCAATAAATCTATTTATGGCTTAGAGCAATCATCCAGACAATGATATCTTAAATTTTATCAAGCCATCCTAAACGATGAGTTAATAATGGTTGAGGAGACCATTGTTTGTATCTAACGCATTCTAAGAGAAGTTTCGTAATTACGTCATTATAAGTGGATGATATTTTGTTAGTTAGAAATGATAAGGAGTTGATAGTTAACACTAAAAAATGGTTGTGAAATAAAGGACATGGGTGAAGCAAGTTATGTACTTGGAGTGAAAAACTTTTATGATCGCTCTAAGAGACTTCTTAGTTTGTCACAAGAGACTTACTTGAAACAAATACTTGAACAGTTTCAAATGCATAATTGTAAACCCATTAATACTCTTATGGTTAAAGACAAATCCTGAAGTCTTAATAACTGCCCTAAAACTCCTGAAGAAAAGGATAAAATGAGTCATGTTCCGTATGCGAGTGTAGTGGGTAAATTGATGTATAGCACAATATTCACTTGACTTGACATCTATTTGGCAGTAGGTCTAGTAAGTTATTTCTGAGCAAACCCTGTTTTAGATCATTGGAAAGCTATTAAAAGGATTCTTCGCTACATATAAAGGACTTTGGATTATATGTTATGCTATCAAGATTCAGATTTATGTCTTATGAGATATTCTAACATGGATTGGGGCAGAGATTTGGATGAGCATACATTAACATCTGGATATGCTTTCTTAGTGAATAATGGTGCTATTTCTTAAATGAGTAAGAAACAAGCATGTATATCTTTTTCCAAGATGGAAGCAGAATTTATGGCTTATACTCCTTGAGGATTTTGATGTACTTAAACATGCATCTCAGCCTATCACTGTCTATTGTGGTAATAATTCTACTTTAGATGTTATCAAAGATCCTAAGTATCATAGAAGAACCAAGCACACTGATCTGAGGAATAATTTTATTCGATAAGCAGTGGCACAATGAGATGTGGTTTTATAACACATTTCTAGGAATCAAATGGTTGCTGACCCCTTGACTAAACCTATATCAAGAGATATATTTTTGGGTCATGTTAAGACACTAGGGTTACGTAGGATTTGAGCTAATGATGTAAGGGAGCCATGAATTAATGCATCATATATATGTAAAGGAAAAGGAAGTGTCAGAATCAAATTTCCAACCTCACAACATCCCTAGAAAATCCAAATACTATATACGTGTATAAACAGATTATAAGAACATGAAATTACAACATATGTACCTTACAAATACTCCTCGTTTCTTGAATCTTCTCCTTATTTGGATTGTAGCAAACACCAAACACCTTCCTTGGCCTCTAGAGAGCAAGCAAAGATGAAGAAAAATCAGTGTGTAAGGGTGGTTAGAGCACCAAATAAGATAAGTTCAAGTAGATGCTCTAGTGAGAGTTAGATCAAGACCAAGTTTCATTCAATTAATCTCTTGTAACAATTACTTAAGATTGCATGAATAAATCTCAAGGTAACTCCTATCAACTTCCAATACTCTTCTAGACCTTTATTCTCTCTATTGAGTGTATATTAAAATTTGTATCTACATAAGTGAAGAACTCATTTATGTACCACCTTTCATTAAGTCGGTCGCGATCCTGGCTTATAAGCCACAATCGTCGCTTGCTTAATTGACAGCCATACACACTTCGTTTTTTCATCCAATCTTTTATGCATGTGACCTTTAGGTTCTCAATTATTTTGGTCACTTGAATTAACTCTTAATCTGAGCAAATCATGAAGGGTTTTATGATGCCAATTTATAAAAATGTAAGTGGGTTAACACTCTAATTCTTCGATAGTCAATTATCCAACTTACGAATCTTTCCATAGTCAATTACTGTGCAATTCATCCCTTCACCACCCTATACACCACTTAGTTCAGAGTATCCATTTAGCATATCTCATATTCATAATGAGCACCAATGGCTAGGAGTATTCTAATGGATTTAAGCTTGTCTACTGGGCTAAAAGTCTCGTCATAGTCAACGCCTTATCTTTGACGATAACCTTTAACGACTAGCCTAGCTTTATAAGTAATCACATTACCATCCATGTTGATTTTCTTCTTGAAAATCCAATTGTATCTTATGGGTTTTAGCCTTTCGGGTGGGTCAACCAAAGTCCATACTTGGTTTTCAAACATAGTATCCATTTCAAATTTCATGGCTTGAAGCCATTTTTTATATTCTAAACTCTTTAGAGCCTCTTTATAGGTTGTAGGCTCATCGTCCTTTATAAGCTATACAACATTATGTTCACTTACGAGAAAACCATATCTCTCTAGAACATTACATATCCTACTTGACCTATGAACATTTTATGTGTCAGAAGGTTCAACTATTGTTTAATCTCTATAAACAACAATCTCAGGTTCTGGCAGTTGATCTGCATTTGTTTGAGCTTCATGAACTTCAACAAGTTCAACTTTGCTCCCATTGTCTTCTCTTGGAACAAAATCTTTCTCTAAAAAGACAACAAGCTTTGAGATAAACACCTTTTGCTGTAATGCATCGTAGAAAGGATATCTAATTGTTTCCTTAGGATATCCTACAAGTAAGCATTTATCAGATTTTGCTTCAAGCTTGTCTGATTGAATCCGCTTTATATAAGCCAGACAACCCCACACTTTCATATGAGAAAGATAGGGATTTTTTGTTAGTCTATATCTTGTATGGGGTAACATCAACTACTTTTGAAGGGACTCTGTTTATCACATAAACAGCAGTCTTAAGTGCATAACTCCAAAAAAATTTTGGTAGATCTGCTAAACCCATCATTTTCCTTACCATGTCCAACAAAGTTCGGTTTCTCCTTTCAGCCACAATGTTGTGGTGTGTAAGGTGGAGTCCATTGAGATACAATCCTATTATCTCTGAGATAACTTAGAAATTCCTTGTTCAAGTATTCACCACCTTGATCTGATTAAAGTGTCTTGATACTTTTACTGACCTATTTCTTTACTTCATATCTAAATTGTTTGAACATTTCAAATGCTTCAGACTTGTATCTTATTAGATACACATACCCATATCGTGAATAATCATCGATAAAGGTAATGAAGTATATAAAACCACCTCTAGCATGAATGGACATCGGGCCACATACATCAGAATGTATGAGGTCTAATAACCCATTCGCTCTTTCACCCTCTCCTTTAAAAGGTAATTTAGTCATCTTGCTTAATAAGTAAGATTCACATATGTTATATGATTCATAATTAAACAACCCTATGCTATCAATCTTGTATAGCTTAGCCATGCATCTCTCACTTATATGGCCCAATCGACAATGCCATAAGTAAGAAGGTTTTAAGTTATCCCGTTTTTATCTTTTATTGTCATTGATATTTAAAATTAGATTGCACATATCTAATATATAAATACTATTGCACAATGTAGCAGTACAATACAACATTTCATTCAACATAATTGAACAACCATTGCTTAAAAAGTTAAATGAAGTCCTATTTTATTAAGACATGAAACAGATACAATGTTCTTTATCACAACGAGTACATAATAGCAATTATCCAAAATTAAGTCCGACCCACTAGGAAGATACAAAACATATGTTCCTATGACTAATGCAGCAACTCTTGCTCCATTTCCCACACGTAGGTCCATCTCTCCTTTCTTGAGCAATCTACTATCCCTGGGGCCCTGCATATCAACACATATATGTGAGTCACATCTGGTTTCTAATACTCAAATATTACGCTTAGAAATAGTATTAACCTCAATAAAAAATAACATACCAGAAGTAGAAGGTGGAGCATCTAATGCCTTCTTCTACTTCAGTGACTCCAGATAGGCTTTACAGTTCCTCTTCCAATGCCCGTCTTTGTTGCAATGAAAGCGTACTCCCTTTGAATGAAAGCATATTCCCTTTGGTGTTTTCTCCTTTGCATTCTTCTTAGCTACACGTCCCACTGGCTTCTTGTACTTCTTCTTCTTCTTTTGGTTCCTTTTGTGAGAAGCAGAAGCATAGTCCACCAGCATCATAGCCTTAATCAACTCAGTTATCGAAGTGGATATTTGTTTCATCCAATAGTTAAGCACAAACAGTGAATAACTATTGGTCAAACCAATCAGAATTAAGTCTATATTTAATTCATGATCCATTATGAAACCCAAACTAGCTAACCTCGTAATGTTTCCATTCATCTCAGTACATACTGCATTGGATACGATTCCTTAACCATCTCAGAGCGAAAAAGCAACCTTGAGGTCTCGAACCTTTCAGACCGAGCTTGCTCATTAAATAGTTCCCTTAGATGGTAGACTATGGTATGGGCATCCATAGCCTCATGCTGCTTTTGTAGTTCTAGTTAGAGGCCAGTATAATACAGGTAGCTAGCTCACTATTATCCAGTAGTTTCTTGTAAACTTTCTGATCCACATCAGAGGCATCAACAGTAGGAAGATCGGGAAGTGTCTCATCTAAGACATATCCTAGTTTCTCATATTTGAGTACAATTCTCAAATTTTATAGCCAATCTATGAAGTTTGGTTCTATAAGTTTGTTAGAGTCAAGTAGAGAGCGTAAGTTCACATAGACAAAGACATCATAATGATTCAATAACCTATAAGAATGGGAGAAAGCGTTATAATGTACCTAAATGCATATTGATAAAGAATTTAATCACATGCATTATGGGTCCCATTATTTTATCTAAATCCATAACCCTCACTACAAATTTGAGAAAAAATTTAATTTTCCTAATATGTCGATATCCAATATCACTAAGAATGACCTTGGGTTTGCCTAATAAGCCACCTTAGCTCAATCGGTAGGTATCATTCATACCAATTGCATTCAGTTATGTAACTATCGACTTATGTCATCAGCTGTTGATTTAGCTCACTCATTAGGTTATCAACTCTTAATACATATATATCCCATGTATACTACCCAACTCTGCCTCTATCCACGTTGGCCTTGGGTTTGCCCAGCAAATCAATGCTTCAAATTAGGACTAGCCCATTAATTCAAAAAACTAATTTCCATGGTTTGAACATATTTGTGTAGTGCAGGCTTGGGTTTGCCTAATAACCTAACACTAAAAGAATTGTGGTTCTTGTCATATCAATGGAAGGCGTAAGTCCTAACATTTTGGTTGAGGGATTTATTCTTAGGTCTCATCAATACTTGGATAATATTATATATATATATATATATTCGGATTATAGATAACTCAATTAAATTGAGCCTATGTCCGTAATCACCCTTAAACTGCATCTAATGCA
Organism: Erythroxylum baracoense; assembly: GCA_025629805.1. Taxonomy (NCBI): domain Eukaryota; kingdom Viridiplantae; phylum Streptophyta; class Magnoliopsida; order Malpighiales; family Erythroxylaceae; genus Erythroxylum; species Erythroxylum baracoense. The sequence goes on along the minus strand of JAOTAY010022977.1, from coordinate 2,593 downwards.
TGAATCACATAAAGGAGGCTTTATCTAGGTTATGAATTAACTATGCATCTAGAGTTTGTAATTCGATTCAACTCTTGAATCAAATTAGGTACTATTGTTAGCCTCGGCTAATTCAAATTATGAATGTAATTTGATTAGGAACCCTAAAATTCAAATTTTTTGATGTATAAATTAAACATGTATAATTCTAGTACACATGCCTTTTTCTAGTCACACTAGAAATGCTATGCTCTACTTGGATTAATTCTAAATTAATCCCTAGGGTTTCTAAAATTCTCAAACATCAATTAGTCATCTAAAACATCCCTAGGTCATCTCAAATTTATCAAGACAATTTTGGCACAAGCTAAAAAATGTCTTGATGGCCAAAATTATCAAGATAAATGAGTTAACCTACTAGATACTACAGAGACCGATTCAATGTCTGGAAATTTTCTAGAACCCTAATTTCAAGCACATACACTTAGCATGCTACTGGCATCATAATAATACATTTACTATCTAATAAAAATAATTTTAAGGTATTATATCTGAAACACATACACATAAGTCATCAAATAAGTCAGCCCCATCAGCTTTCGAAAAGTTGTCCAGTGTTGAATTTGGCTTGATCTCTTAATTGAATCAAGTTCAATTAATTCTAAAAAATTATAGATTCATAAACACATTCTAAATGTGCCTAATAAAAAAATTCTAGATTCTAATTCCCAGGAATTATTTATAAACTAAGTGAAATTTTCAAGCACATCATATGTCCACTAACACTTGTGATACATCACCAACATGCATTTAAAATCGATAATAAAAAATCTATCACTTCAAAACTAGGTGTCATGTATCTCATACATGTGGAAACATCGTATGTGCATGCTCATGAATAAAATACATAAAAACAATTTTTTATAAAATTATTTTGGAATTCACAAGCATGGATGTTCATCAGATTTCTATAATTTCCTAGAACTTCATACATGCATTAGGCCGAAACTAAAATCATAATAAAATAGAAAATGACATTCAACTGCATCAAATAACACCTTATAAAAATTAATTTATTTAAAATAAAATTAGAAAACAAGTTTTCTAGAATTATTACAAAATTTTCAAAATCAACACATACATTCTGTTTTTGAGAAATTCCCAGAAACCAACATATGAATAGACTGAAGATTAATTCACAATAAAGTAGCAAATGAAATTAAATTGAAATTTCCTTTGACAAAACATGATATAACATTTTAGAAACTTTTTGTGAAAGAAAATCAAAAAAACCAATTTTTTACAATTTATACGAATTTTTTGAAATCAACATACATGTCAATCACAACCTAGCAAACAGTTTGCACATGTTCAATAGATCACCTTATACATACGTAACTTGCTCTGATACCACTATAAGGGAACCATGGATTCATGCATAACATATATGTAAAGGCAGTTGGAAGTGTCAGAATCAAAATTCCAATCCCACGACATCCCTAAAAATTCCAGAATCTATTTGCATGTATAAACAAATTATAAGAACATGAAATTATAGCATATGTACCTTACAAATATTCCTCCTTTCTTGAATCTTCTCCTTGTTTGGGTTGTAGCTGCTAGTAGTGTGCCCTAGGCCAATGGTCATATATGACTTTTGTATTGACATTCTGACTTATTATTTATATATTATGAGGTATTCTTTTATATATGCATGTATATTGTTTATGTAATGTTATTTACATTCCATGAATAGTATTAGGCTTATGTCATAAAGTATGTGACTTGATACTAAAACCATAAGCATTATAATATTATTCTAAACTGTCCTTGGTTGATCATTATTGGTGGAACAATAGTGAATTAAGGCTAATACGTGTTCTGATTGATGATCACATTTTATTGATCATGGATATGAGTTATCAAATTAGATACATACATATATGTTAGAGAACATATATTGGACCGACCCACAGAGAGAACATTACGTGATTTCATGTCATTAGTGATTCTCAATATGGTTTGACTTTAGTTCTTTGCCCTAAAGACATCATGGTTCCCCACATGAGGAATTGAGTGTTTTGACATTAGACTATGTTATGCTGGACATTAAATGAATCATACGGAGGGATGTGAATAACGTAGATGGGATTTGTACCTCTCTTAAATGAGAGAGATATCATTTGGGCCTCCTGACAAGTATGATTGAAGAAATGAATGGCTGTGCTCAAATGAATTAATGAGGAGTCATCAATGTCATTTGTTATAGACACTCAACTTGGGAATCAAGAAACTATGATTAGTCAAAGGTTGACATGTACATGCCTTATAATTAATCTTGATATCTTGTTACAGATGGACTGAGTTTGTGACCATGGTTACAGGTTAAATCAGATTACCGATCCTCATTTGATTTGGGTAGTCATAATGTCTTGCTTGAGACCGCTTATAACTTATGGGCCTTGAATTGTGATCAAACCCATTGCCAGCATCAAATGAGCCTACAGGGTTGCACACAAAGAGTGATGTGATTTGTACTTATTCTCTTGGGCCTAATTTATTAGGCACTGAATAAATATATGTGGATATATTTATTAGGTTAGATTGAATTAAG
>JAOTAY010022959.1:0-30587 GCA_025629805.1 Erythroxylum baracoense | reverse complement strand
CAATTTCTCAATATATTGTAAGGTTTAAGCACAACATTTATCAAAAGCATTCATTCATTCAAAACAACAAAGTAGGAATTCAACAAGTAGTTTGAAAGTAATCTCTATAATAAATTTAGCCACTCATAATAGAAACAAGTTCAACCATATCCGTATTCTCCAGAATACAAAACAAACTGGAAACAAAAAAAATAAAACAAATACAATGGTAGCTTTCTTCACTTTTTGTATCTGGAAATCTAGAATGATAGAAGCTTTTGACACTCAATCCCGATTCTGACCTTTTTCACCGTGAAGCTTGTGACTGTTTATGAACAATCGATGAAAAATATGAATGGTGGTTGCTGAATTTTGTGTATATATAAGGAAGGCCTATGACTTTTTTCTATTTAGGGTAATCTACTTGATTATGTAAGTGTCCCTACATTTGTCCTAACGTTGGCCACGATCATGGCTTATATGTCATGATCATGTCCCTTGAGTAAGCTCTCTGTCATGATCGTGGCATGCAGGCTACGATTATGGCCAATCCTGATGCTTTATGGCCAATCCTGATGCTTATGTCACGATCATGGCCTGGGCTTGTGTTATAGCTTGAGTTCCCTTCGAAACTCCTCTATTCTTCGTTATTGACCCTGAAACAGTAGCAAACTCATCAAGGCACCTCAAATACACAACATTGAATCTCAAAAGCATGATCTAACCTGTAAAACATGTAAAACACAAATATTTAACAAACTAACACAATTCTAACTCAAACACATACTAAATAATCAAATTAACAACTAAACACACACAAAACTACCCATTAAAACACAATGCAATCTACAACTATCAGTCAAGTTGCTAAAAAAACAACATGCAGTGGAGGGAAGGATGAAGTTACAAGAATGCCCTTTAAGAGATAATGAAAAAGTTTAAGGAGGAGCATAAAAACAAGAAGAACAAGGAACAGAGATGGAGAAATTGTAGCATTAAAGGGGAGCTAAGAATTAGCAAGAGTATAAGAGTGTGGAGGCACAAGGAGAAAGTAGCAGGAAAGGTGGCAGCCAGTAAAGAGAGAAGGAGCAGCCAACCAATTTTATTTGCATTAATTTCTATTTAAATGTTATTCAAATATACTTTCTTAGTTGATATGCTTTTATCATTTATATTTAATTTTTGTCTAAATATAATTTCTTAATTGATATAATTTTTCCTTTTTATTTAATATGTTATATTCTTATATTTTATTAAAAATTAATCACTTTATGTCGAGACTTTTATTAATGTTATTAATGAAAATCATATATAATATTTTGGCTTAAATATATTAAAGATGATTTATGTGTTCAACTAAGATGTTATAGGATTTTCATTAAGAATAATAATAAAAGTATTTACACAGGTTGATTAATAAAGTTGAAGGAATAAATTAGAAGTAGACTTACTAATAGGTCATGTAAAAGGTGGCTTAAGCCTTACCCTACTCCCCTTCTAGTGATTCAGACTCATCCCACCATAAAATGACATTATTTTGGTATGGATAATTAAAATGATGTCATTTTATTCTTTAAAATTTTAAATGTACTGACCAAAATTACAGCTATACTAAAATAACATTATGTTGGTGGTGGAGGGTTGAACCTTTTGGATCAAACTTTAAACTAATATTAGGTCTGAACTTAACTTAAAGTCTATTCAATTTAAGGAGTCGTGATTTTAAGTTAAGTCAAGCCAAGCTGAATTGTCAACCCAATTAAAACGTTTAATTATTGAACTAAAATAAGAAATTGTATTAAATTGAGGGATTAAAAATATGTTTGTCCCTATTTTCTTTCATTTTTATACATTTAATATTTATATAACAATAAAATCATAATTGTCTTATTTATTTATAAGTTCAGTTTTCAATTCTTTACCTCTACTTTTTATGGTTTTTATTTTTCATTGTCCTAAAGGTACCCAAAAGGGGATAAATTAGAAGCTACTAAGTTAAAGGAAACTAATAGCAATTTATCAAATACTTTCTATACCTAAATAAAGATGATGAATTCATATAAGTGAGATATCAAAAGTTGATATATTGATCCATTATGAACCTGCCTATTTGATTAAAGGATCTAAAGGCTTGAGACAAGAGATCCTCTTTTTTTATATATGTTTACCTCATATGTTGAGGTGTTAACAGGAATAATCACCGTTTTAAGCCTAATGAAAATTTCAAATTTCATAATAAATGCAAAAAATTGAGGATCTCCATCCTTTCTTTTATTAATGATCTTCTTCTATTATGTAATGCAAATCCTAACTTAGTGAGCATATAGATGGACTCCTTGCATATCTTCAACTATCTTTTAGGTCTTTCCATTAATAAGGATAAATTAGTCTTTACTTATTAAAAGGAACCAATCGTTTAGATGATTGGCTTTCGAATATGACATGGTTAGAAGTTAAATTGTCTCCTCTCATATACTTAGGAATGTCTATCACTATTAAGAGACCATCATTTAAGGACAACCAACTTTTGCTTGATAGTGAGTGAAAAAGGATCGATCACTAGAATAATTAAATTCTATCTTATATTGGTAAGGAATAACTCATAATTTCCTCTCACTTGACTCTTCTAAGGAAAGTAATCAATTCGTTACAAAAATTGACAAGGAACTTCCTCTAGTTTGGTAAAATAGTGAGAAAATCAATAACAAAAGTTAAGTGGTCTAACATATGCATAACCAAATCTAAGGCAAGTTTAAGAATCAATTTAGTAAGGATTATAAATAAGTTGTTAATTTCTAAGAGGATTAGGAGCATCCTGAACAAAAATGAATCCCTATAGATGAAATAGGTTTATAGCTAATTTCTGGACTGCTAAGCCTAAAGCCAACTCCTACAACTCCTAAATTTAAAGATTAGTTATAAATGAAAATTAAATATAATATTAGGAATGGCAATAACACCTATATATGGTTTGATAAATGGAATAAGGTGGGGCCACTTTGCCTAATCTTTGAGCTAAATAAAGTGAGGAATCTATACCAAATTAGGCTAAGGTAAGTGAGTTAATTCAAGGCAATAAATGGACTTGTAATATCAAGGGTTTTTCAACTATACTTGACAAAATTCTAAATTATAATCCTAACACAAATAGGGAGGACAAGGTGAAATGGTTGAGACATAATTTAGGCGTGTTCACAAATAAGACTTGTTAGCTAATTCTTACTAATTGCTCTTAAGGTTCTAATTAGTTTGGGTTAAACATCTCCCTAAGGTTTCATTTATATTATGGCTATTCATAAGGAACAGGCTAAATATATTGTATAAAGTGAAGGCCCCAAGCATCCTTATAACTTACTATCTATGTGACCAAGAGCTTGAATCCATCAAGCACTTATTCTTCCAATATCAGTTTTTAGCAGATGTGTGGAGGAAAATTCAATAATTATGCAATATTCATTGCAAACATACTAATTGGCTTAAAATAATCTAGCTGGCTACCAAAAAACACCACCATTATAGAGTGGACAATTTAATTTTCAAGATAGCTTTTCATTGTATGGTTTATTCACTTTGGAGGGAAAGGAATGTTAGAATCTTCTGAGGTGTTAAACATACACTATAGGACTTTGATCTTAGAAATTGGGATTAAAGAGATATTACTAGCAAAATATCTTCACCTTGGTTATAGTAGTTTAGTAGCGTCAAATTGGAACCTCTCTCAACATGGGATAGGATAAGTATCAATGATGAAATTTTCAATTTTTCCATCAGGTTAGAGCTATATCTATTAGTCCATCAATCTTCCTTAAAGATTGGCATAAGTCATCATGTGCTTAATAATATCTATAATCATATATTAATATCACATGCATGTGTTAACAATGATATAAGCTTTAGACTTTCCTTTTACTTCAACAGGCTTTAAAGCTAAGGAATTAGTCACCCCATATAAAAGACAAGCGATTGATGAATAGATTCTAATATTCCTTTATAACCAAGTTAGAATTAGTTAGATTTCCGAGCTTATTGCCATTTAAGATCTTGTTATCAAAAGGTTATAACCTAGTTGGCTAATGCCTTATGTCTCCCTTTTATGATTTTTCTCTTATTAATTCAATTCTTTCATCTTCAAAGAAAATTGTACATTGGTATGTAACGTTAGCAAATTAGTGGCAATAACATAAGCAATGTCAAAGTATTCTAGTTTTTTCCAAGCTAATATTCCAAAACTTTTTGGTATCAAACCAATATATCAAGTAAACTTTCTTAATGAAAATTCATATAATAGAATATATAATGCAATATGAATTAATAATCAGGCATAATCAAGTAAGAACGATAAATAATTATAAAAGAGTGGAGAAAAGGAATTGAGCACATTAATTTATCACCATTATTTTTACTAAAAAGCCTAAAGGTATAAATTCCTAATAATCAAATTACAAGTTGGACCCTTGTTGATAGAGAGGTATTGACCCTCAACGATGATAATTATCGAAGATGAGTCAAGCTGGGTTGGGTTGGGTTAGGATTTGGGCAATTTAGGCTTGCCTTAAGTTTGTGTTCAAGTTTAGGTAGCATAAACTAGGCTTAGTTGTCTTTTGGCTGAGCTTAAGTCACTTGTAAGAAGTTCAAGCTAGGTTCAGGCAACATTAGACCCAACATAACCTAACCTATCGCCAACCCTATTATTAAACACTACTTGGGTCATAAACTGTGTTGATATGTTATCTTTCTAAGAGGATATATGGACTATGGCACTTTTATATCCTAGACCATGTCTATTATGGAAAGGGTAATAGGAAAATCTATAGCTAGAGATGTGCTTATGCCGTAGGTTATGTATTTAGAATATTTTTTCTAAGAGGCTCCATATTCTAAACTAGCTCATGTCTTAGACTACTTCCCAAAATGTTTCTACTAAGAATGGTCCATTGTTTGCACCATAAGTGTGTTATAAAATGTTTCGAATAATAGGGGGCACTAAACCCTCACTTTCAACCCTCTCTTTTGTTTGCTCTTAGTTATTTAAACACACACTATCTATAATAGGTTCCTAAAAAAACTTACATATTTTTTGACATTTACCCCCATATTTTTCAACCTTTAGGGATCTAAACTCATCTTTTAGGGAATTTGGCATCTTAAGAAAATTTTTATCTATTTTAAATTCTCGACCTTCACACAACATACAACCATAAGTTTTTAACCATACACAAGAAAAAGAAAGAAGATATAAGCAGTTAAGGGTAATTATAAGTAAAGGATTCACACAAGCTAGGGTTCATCTCACAATTAATATTGTACGCTTATATTCCACAATGTTGACCATCTTGAATAATATGATTACTTAAGACTTACAACTTATTAAATAAAATTAAATTATATATAAGAGTAGTTTGGAAAGTGTGGGTTTAATGGATGAAGTAAGGACCTATATAGGAACTAAATGGTGGCAATCAATTTTTGATGTGGTTAACAATGCTTACTAAGAAATCACATTGGAAAATTTTACTATATTAAAGGTGGTTAGGCATGTTAAGAATGAAGAGAAGGATGTGATGGAATTCATAGTAGGGGAATTAAATAATATATGAGTTTGAATGCATTTACATTATGATGTGAGTTCTACATACCTGAATAAGTAAAAGTAAAGGACTTAAAAACTTTATAACAAAATTTTTTGTCAAAATCTATATGTGGAAACCTAAAGAGTTTTAGAGAACCATATTAACTACACATTTGACTATGATCCATCAATATTTAAGAGCACCTAAATTACCTCTCTTGCCCTTAGATACTTCCATGGGTGATATCTCATTCACTTCCAAGAAGAAAGCAGAGTATAAGAATAGTCACTCATAAGGTTCTATTCTCTTTGTGTTAGGAGAAGATCAAGTCACCTAGGTTATTATTATGCCCATGTATCTATAACAAATGGGCAATAAAAAGTATAATGAAATATGCGGAGGCTTTTATTTGACTAGACTAGTAAGAAATCTATGTATTTTTATTCTCTTTCAAACTTAATTATTTAGTTTTGCACAATTGTTGTCAACCTTGAAATGATGAGGAATATGAAATTTGTTAAGAAGGTCACTTATATTATATGGGATAGAGAATGAGCTAAGGCCCCTTTGGTTAGTGGAAAGGGGCATGAGAGAATGGAGTCTAAGCTAACAGCTAAAGTTCCATAAGTATCCTATGCATCTTAAGAAGAAAAGATAGCGAGGGAATCAAGAGATGTCAATCCTTCCCCATAATCGCCGATGTAGGAAATGATTGATCGAATTCTTCACTATATAGGGACCAAGATACATGTTTAGAACTATGTTTTATACAAGTTATATTGATAGTTGGAAAGGATGGGGCAGTGATTATCCACTTCCTTCCAACATATGTGATTTATTGAGTTACCTCCATAATTTTTGCTGTTATCCGTTATATTCTTTACATTGAGGACAATATAAATCCCAAGTGTGGGGAGGGAATTAGATATTTGTAGGCCCTATTTTGCTCATCAATTTTTGTTATGATTAGCTTACAAGAATAATTTTGAGATAACATTTTGAAAATGGAAAAATAAGATTGATTAAGATGGCATATTATAAGTTTGTTGTTTTTCGACTCAATTTGTTTAGAAATAGTTATGAGAATGATAACTAATTTAATTCTAATTTGTTCAAATAATTTTCAAATAAATACTTAAATTGCATTATGATACTATTTCGTATAATTTAGGTGTATTTAGAGTTAGAAGTGGATACTTTCTCAGTATTATAGTATAATTAACCATACTATTATAACCCATATTTAAGGTATTTTTGCATGATATTTTATACTTTTATTGTATATTTTCTAATTAATTTGCTCAAAGTGTGTTTATAGTTTATAATTGCCTTCATGGACTTAAAAGAGAAGAATTCAGATGAAAACACGATATAAAATAAAGATTTAAAGTACAGAAGGGATATACGATCACACATCAACTCGTATACTTCTCTTAAGTTGTGCAGATTTACGATTTCTAGAGATTTTAGGTTATGCACAGTTTGATGCAAAACCATGCATCTCCTAAAATCTTAAAATTTACTATAAAAAGATGTGTTAAAAGGAAAAATAAGAAAGGCAAACTTTTGGAAATGATTCTAGATGTGAAGAATGTACAAAAGGGGCAATTTTGATCCAAAGAAGTGGAAACATGAAGAAATCATCAAAAGATCTAAGAGAATACAAGATCAAACCTCTACCTTGAAAAGAACATTTGATAGGAGATAAAAGGAACATTTAAAATTATGAATCCTTCATTTTCTATTCTTTCTTCTTTCTGTTATTGTTTGATTTCATTTTCAATCATGTGTAACTGAATTTCTTTAGTGTTTAGGTGCGATGAACCCTATGTTTATGCCGTAACATGTTTTGATTCTTTTTTTTAAATACAATTGGTTCGATTAATCTATTATGATTCGATTACATGTTTAATTTATGTTCTAATAGATCTAGAATATTAGATCATAACCTGATTTCTTAACATAGAAATTGAGAAATCCTTATATGAATAGATTTAATGTAATTGAAAGGAGTTTATTGCAACCTTAGAGATATGATGACATAAATCCTCTGGATTAAAGTTAAACCTAATAGCAGGATTCATAAATTGGCAAGGCAATTCTATAAACATTAACCTGAGTAATTTGATTGAAAATCTTAAGATTAGTTGCTATTATACTCGAGAGAGCTATTAACATATCGTAGGAATCTCCACGGTCTAATAAGTCAACAAAACAATGGTATGATAAAATATCAATCAATTAACGGTAATTAGGGGTATTCAAACCCTAGACATTTATTCTTGATATCGATAGTTTTCTAGGTAATTTATTTCTTTGTTTAATCTTGCTACCTGTTTTATTTTATTTACTAAGTTTTAATTTCTTTAATTAGAAATCAAAACCAAATTTGTAGATTAAATAATAGGATAATGGTAACTACTAATATTTATCGTCTTCGTGGGATTGGCCCATACTTGTCAGTACTAGCTATAACTACACCATGCACTTGCAATAATTCATAATTGACATATATAGAAAAAATCAATCAAGTTTTTAATGCCATTATCGGGGACTTTAATATTAGGAACACTTTAATACTATTACTCTAGTCATTGTATTTTTATTTTATTTTATTTTATTTATCTTATTGTAGTTGTGGCTTACTTATTTCATTATCTTTTGAACTTTTCTACTTTGTGTTGAGTTTGTGGTTTATTGTAGGATTTAAGATTCATTGTCATAGCCACAACTTATAATGGAAGGATGGAGCAGAAAATACTTTTATAGGAGCCAGAATATGTCTTCACAATCTGTAACATCACCATATGAGAGAAAAAGGTGTCCTCACTTGTTTATAGAGGCTCAATCGATATCTAGACCGTGTTGCGAGATTGGTGGGTGTAATTACTACAATCATGATTGTCATGTACCAACTTATTTATGTGAGCAACCGAGTATGTACAATCAACCTCAAGGTGCACTATATAGGAATGGCTACAATTTAAAGTGGAGCAACTTTTACACCTATAGATGGAACAAATACATTCCAACTGAAATTTACATCACCAAGCATCTCCAATTAACGAGCTAACTCTAGAAGATATGATGATCGCTTTCGTTAAAGAATCAATCATGAGGCATTAGGAAATAGAGGATTATATATAAAATTTGGTGAATTAGATGGACCAACTAGTGAAGGCATTATCTAACAAGATGCAAGGGAATTTGCCTAGTGCTACTAAAATAGACCATACAAAATGTCGAATGGCAATCACCTTTAGTAATGAAAAAGAGTTCCCAGTAGAAGAAGAAAAAGACAGAGAGGAAAAAGAAGGAGGTATTACAGATAAATTAATAAAACTTCTTGTCAAAATGAAAGCTAACCACTGTAAATTCGACAGTGAAGAAAAGACATAGGTTGACTTCTTGAATTAAGTCACATTCCAAGAAGAGCTTCCAAAAGAAGAAGGAATCTCCATCCAAAAAGAGAAAATAGAGGAGTGGTAGGAAGTAATTGAAGAAGATGAGCCAAAAACCTTTGTCCAGGAAGAAGAAGAAGAAGAGTGGACAAAGGTGGTTGAGGAAGAACTGAAGGAGGAAACAAGTAAGGAAACTACTAATGAGAAGTTGGTAGTCACCTTGAGTATAGAGGGTTCCCACTTTCTCAAAGACAAATTGTTTATCGATGATTCAAGGAGTTTTATATTTCCTATTTTATTAACAGTTTGTCATTAAAAAGGGAATTAATGCATGCAATTGGATTAATTAATTTGATAAATTATGTCCTTGTTATTATCATCTAACAGGTAGCTTACACACAAGCTACAAAACCCTTATGCAGAGAAACGGGTGGAAAAAAGCCATTGATCATAAACCTAGGACGAGGGTAATGTGCAAGTTACGTCTACCTAATGATGTTAAGGCAACCCATAAATTATGATAGATTTTATTTTATTTTTATATTGCTTATTTATTTTCATTTTCATTTTCGTTTTCGTTTTCGTTTTCGTTTTCATTTTTGTTATTTTTATTTTTTATCTTTTTATCCCTTTTTCTTTATATTTTGTAAGGATGTAGTCTACTATCAGAAGGATCAAAAATCATAAAAATCATCTTATTCAAGAAAGTACCAACTTAACCCTCTCACCTATTTTTAAATGCTTATAATGTGTACATTGGGGACAATGTACAACTTTAAGTGTGGGGAAGGGGTTAATGATTTTTAATGATTTCTTTAAGCTTATTATTATCTTGATTATTAAATTTCATAAATTGATATCTTCAATTGGTTAAACTATGTCTATCAATACTTTATTTCATTGTTGAATATTGATTTGAATTGGTATCCAAAAGGATGATAATTATAATAAAATTGCTTTCATACTTCATATTTTTAGCATTTACTGAAATGATCAAGTTGAATGAAATTACATATTATTTACACATATATAACCTATCTTTTTCATGAGCTTTTGAGCCTAAGACCACAATTTTCTTTCATTTTAAGCTCTTTTATTTTTTTATGTGTGTTATCATGCATATTTGAACAATTCTAGAACTTGCTTTTATTTTGCATATTGAGACCATATTTGTTAAATTAGAAGCATTAACATGATAAAGGCACTTAAATTCAATAACTTATTTTAGTCTATTTCTTTGATATTTACCATACCCATAAAATTATTAGGAATAACCAAGTTGAGCCTTAGCATTTTTCATTGATTAAACCCACATATTAACCTTTATTTTATTTTTCTTTGAAGACCTTTTTATTGTTTTAAACCTTGAAGGTTATTTACATTCTTTGCTTAGTTGAGACTTGAAATTATTGAAGGGTCCATTATTTCTTTAAATGTGTTAGTGAATGCTTGAATTATTATGAAAAAAATTAAAAAAATTAAATTACAACCTTAAAAAAAAATTGTGAATAAGTATATGGTACCAATAGAGTTACACTAAAAGGACCTATGTGTTTCATAAACAAGTCTTGTAATTTTTATTTAGTAAATTTCCTTCAATTTAACCCTTTTTAATATCCCAACCATACCATACCTAAGCCCCGCTACAACCGTATAAAAACCTTTTGATTTATGTTTCTAGTTTATACATAAGTGGTGGAGATGTGATAATACTGCAAGCCTATAGTAACAGCTCTCCTATGCATTGATTGAGAGTTTTGATACTTTTCACCCTAAACACTTAAACACATTGAGTGAAATCTTGGTGAGGGTGTAAAGGTGTATACGTTTGATTTCTATGCAATTATTGATGTGATTATTATTAATATGAACTTGCAAAGTTAATTTAGGATAATTTGATTCTAATTGTAAGTTAATTTAATTCAATAGGATATGATGATTTATAGTATGAATGGACAGATTGAGATTAATGAAGGATTGATGTTGTAAGATTTATAATTTTGATTATAGTTTGCTGGAGGACAAGCAAAAGCTTAAGTGTGGAGATGTTTGATAGATGCATAATTAACCATATTTATACCCATATTTGATGTATTTTTTTCTTGATATTTTATACTTTTATTGTATATTTGTTAATTTGCTCCAAGTGTGTTTATAGCTTACAATTGCCTTCATGGAGTTATAGGGGAAGAATTCAGATGAAACCACATCACAAAATGAAGATTTGAAGCATAAAAAGGATATATGATCGTACATTAGCCTGTGTACTTCTCTTAGGCTTTGTAGATTCGTGCATTCTGGAGATTTTGGGTTATGCATGATTTGATGCATAATTTACTATAAAAAGACGTGTTTAGAGGCAAAATAAGAAAGGTAGACTTTTAGAAATGATTCCAGATATGGAGAACATCCAGAAGGGGCGATTTTGATCCAGAGAAATGGAAAATATGAAGAAATAATCAAAAGATCCAAGATAATACAAAATCAAGCCTCTACCTTGCAAAGAACATTAGATAGAAGATAAAAGGGATATTTAGAATTATGTTTGTTTTCTATTCGTTCTTCTTTCTATTATTATTTGATTTCATTTTCAATCATATGTAACTAAATTTCTTTAGTGTTTAGGTGAGATGAAACCTATCTTAGTGTTTAGGTAAGATGAAACCTATCTTTGTGTCATAACATGATTTGATTCTTTTACTTAATGCAATTGGTTGGATTGATCTATTATGATTTGATTACGTGTTTAATTTACGCTCTAATAGATCCAAAATATTAGATCATAAACTAATTTCATAACATAGAGATTAGGAAATCTTCGTATGAATAGAATTACTGTAATTGAAAGGAGTTGATTGCAACCCGAGAGATAGGATGACATAAATCCTCTATATTAGGGTCAAAAAGCAATCCTATAAACTTTAACCTGAGTAATTCAGTTAAAAACCTTAGGATTTGTTGTTATTAGACTTGAGAGAGCTATTAGCATTTCATACAAATGTCCACGATCTAATCAATCAATAAAACAATTTCATGATAAAAGATCAATCAATTAAGGGTAATTGATATTTTTCTAAGTAATTTCTTATTTCTTTGTTTAATCTTACTGCCTGTGTTATTTTATTTGCTTAAGTTTTAATTTCTTTAATTAAAAATCAAAACCAAACTTGTAGACTAGATAAAAGGACAACGATAACTACTAGTATTCATCATCTTTGTGGGATCGACCTTACTTGCTAGTACTAGCTACAACTATACCATGCATTTGTAGTAATTCATAATTGACATATATAGAAAAATTCAATTAAGTTTTTGACGTTATTACTGGGGACTTTGATATTAGGAACACTTGAATGTTATTACTCTCTTCATTATTTTTTGTATTTTGTTTTATTATATCTTGTTATATTTGTGGCTTATTTTTTAACTTCTCTATTTGATCTTGAGTTTTTGGTGTTATTATAGGATTTCAGATCCATTGTCATAGCCACAACTCACAATGGAAGGATGGAGTAGACAATATATTTATAAGAGCCAGAATATGTCTTCATAATCTATAATATCACCACAAGGGAGAAAGAGGTGTCCTGACATGTTTTCGAAGGCTCAATCGATATCTAAACTGTGTTGAGACATTGGTGGGAGTAATTACTACAATCATGAATGTCAAGCACCAACTTATATATGGAAGGGATCGAGCATATACAATCAACCTCAAGGTGCACTATAAGGGAGAACTACAATTCAAAGTGGAGCAACTCTTACGCCTATGAATGGAACGACTACGTTCCAGCTAAAAATTTACAACAGAAGCTTAAGTGTGAAGATATTTGATGCGTATGAAATATGCACATCTTAAATATTTTCCTTAATTATTGTGCTAAAGTACCTTATTATACTTAGTTTTTGATATCGTTTTAAATAATTATGCAAAGTGGACATTAGGATATTATCATTCAATAATTTGAGGTCATTTCAAGCAAAATTATGAAGAAAATCACATTTCATGGAGCAATAAGCTATGCTATAGTGTGATTCTTTATGAACTTCCTTTTACTTTGAATCCTCTTTCTTTTAAGAGGTACATGCATCATAATCAACCATACCTTCTTTCGAAGGAGGCATATTAGTCTTATTAAATACAATAAGCATGGATTCTTTTATACCGTGTTTTTTTAATTGAAAACTCTATATGCCTCAGTAGTTACAATATCTTAGAAATATCCTTTCATCATATTTGGCATCAAACTTTCTCTTAGATTATCACTAATATTGGGGATATAACACTTGTTACTAATTGATTAGTTGCAATTTATGTATAATTAATTTATTTGATAAAGGTATTCTTGATCCTTATATATTTTATTAATTATATTTATTAGTTAATACTAAAAATAAAATCCCTATTAATAAAAAGAAGAAATATATTTTATTTATTAAAAAGGGCTCTAGAAAACAAATTAATGCTTTATATTTGAATTAAAAAAACTTTTAATTTAAACTTTAAAAAAGTTTGATTTTGGAGAAGGAAAATGGAATTCCATTTGATTGAAAATATAGGTTTATAACTTGGATAAAAAAAAGGCTTTGAATTTAACTAAAATTTCTAAAATGGTTTGATTGTTTTGCCAAAATTAAAGTTTAAGTTTTTTTGGTGATTTGTTTAACTAGGCTAAGTGAGTTGATTAGACTAAACCAAATGGGTTAAAATGGACTAATTGAGCTATACTTATATGTACTATACTTTATTTTTTCCTTTTTCTTCTTTTTAGATTGGTGATTTTTAGATTGGACATTTTGCCTGAGATTAGGATTTTAGGAATTTGATTTTAGGATAAACATAATTGAATTAATAAAGCTATAAATTTGGTCTTGATGGATTGACCTTTGATTTATATTTAAGGAGAAAAATTCATGTTTGAACAATCCAATTTTATTTATTAACCAATATTTTGTTATTGGACCATAGTTATTATTTCTTCATCTCCATTCTTGTTAATGAGCCATGCATCACAAAATTACAAACAAAGAAAACATGAAGAAAATAAGAAGAAATAAAATATTTTTCAAAGTTGAATACTAAGTGAATTTACACTAATACATGGTTTAATTAATTTTAGAAATTACTAGTTGGACTCAAATTTATTCAAACCAAAGCTTAAATGAGGTTTATCTTAAAAATAAATTTAAAAAAGATGTGATCTTAAATTAATTTAGTTCTGAAATAAAAAATACAATTTATTACTAAAATTTGTTCATATAAAAATAGGCTTAAGCTCCAAAGTTAATCTTTTTTTTTGCTTGAAATTATGATCCTTTTATTATTGGACTAGGTCTAGTTGCCTTATGCTATTAATAAGCCAAATTAACACCTTCCTTTATTAAGCAGAATTGGGCCAACAATAGTGCACTTTTAATTCAAAATAAAATAGGGTTTTGATTGAGCAAGCCCATGAACACTTTCTTTATGCCTTAGCATTATAAACTAGAATTAAACCTTTTCACAAAATTTATATAACCAACCTAGAAACTTGAGTATGAATATAATGCAAATATTAGCCTTTTGAAATGAAATTCTTACTTTTTATATAGAATAGATAGACTAAATTTAAAGTTATGTGAAGATAAAATCTAGAAAACACTAAACTAGAATCAACATTGAATCCTAAGCATAATTTAAAATTACAACCAATGTCTTAATCAAAATATTTAATTGTACTAATATAAGAAAACGAGGAAATGAACTACAAGACATATGAAGTAACCAAAAGAACCTTGAGACCAAGAAACTTGAAAGTAGCATAAACTTCATTCTTGAAAAATAACACATAATATATATGCCAAAAAAACTAGTAGATGGAATAAATTTCTAACACTAAAATGCCAAAGCAATTATTAAGCAAAGTGGTCAAGGATAGATCACTCGAATAAGTATAAGACACTGGAGAAAAAAAAAAACCATAACCATATGATTCTAGCCTTCGAGATCATCTTAACAACGTAATAATAAATATTAAGTAGAGCAAAACAAAATAGTGAGACAAAGATCAAATGACTTAGAGACAGAAGATTAAAAAACATAAAACAAAAATAAGTTATTCAGAAAAGAAAATTTACCCAAATCGTTTGTTAAACCTTATGATCTGTTCTCTTACCTTTGAAACCTTTATAAGCTCTAAATACTCTAGAAATTATCATAAAAGCACCATTAAATGTTAACAAGTTAGAGGAATTATGAGGTCAGAAAAGAAAGTAACACAAAGACGAAGAGAAACCTTGCTAAATAGTGGTAAAGAAAGGAAGCTAATAATTTTAAGATGTCTATGTACACCTAAAATTTTATCTAGTGGAAATGGTGGTGTTTAGATTTTCTTAAGTTCTTTGAATATGAGAGAAACTGAAGTTCTAAGATATTAGTGATAGAAATGATGAATGCATAATGCTTTTTCTTTTTTTCCCAATAAGGAAAGAAGATGCTTTTAATTTTTTATATAATGAGCAAAACAAAGATATAATGAAGCTTTAAGGTGAGAATATCATTTAGACATAAACATTAAGAACAAAT
Organism: Erythroxylum baracoense; assembly: GCA_025629805.1. NCBI lineage: Eukaryota > Viridiplantae > Streptophyta > Magnoliopsida > Malpighiales > Erythroxylaceae > Erythroxylum > Erythroxylum baracoense. The sequence goes on along the minus strand of JAOTAY010022959.1, from coordinate 15,072 downwards.
GATATGATATTGTTTATGGGGTCATGAAGAAATGAGATGAAAATAAAAAATTTGTATGCCAATATTTATTTTGAAATGCAAGGTAGGGTATGCATTTATTTCAAACACAAATAGCATCCTCTTGTTGTTTTAAAAGGGAAGGGATGAATAGATGTTTTATGTCTCTACCAAAAACATAAATTCCTTATTTTAGGTTGTTGGATAGGGACTTCTTTTCTTTTCTTTAATCAATGGCAAAAGTCCATATTTATTTTGAATGGCTCAGATTATGGTAGCTATGTAATAATTAATAGTATAGGATAGGTTGGTTGCTTGTAAGTATTCAAATATTAAAGAGCATTTTTAAGGATTTGAGCATATAGTAACAATAAAGACAAACATGCTTTAAATCAAAAGTCATAAATTCTTGATCTTTTTTATGATAAGTGCATAACTATCACATGCTACATAGAGATAACAATGTATTTTTATTGACTTCTTAATTAAGCTTTACTAGGCTCATTTATAGGTAAGTATTCTTAACTTGTGATGACTACCTTTTTGTTAGGCTTCCAGTCCACTTCCACTTCTAATACTCTATCAAGAAGAAGAAATAACAAAGTAGCCTATATGGTAATATTGTTTCAGAGAATTAAGAGAAAGGCCCAATCCAACTTCAGGTTAATTTCCATTATATCTATCTTATTTATAATTATTGTTTTAGTTGTTTTTTTTGCTAGTATGAGATGCTTCTAGAATTATAAGGTGTCAAGGTGGTTAGGATTTGGTTAAAATGTGTTGGGTATATCAGAGGCAGAGAGAGAGAGTGTAAGTATGGAATGAGCCTTGTGCTTGTAATAGGAGAAAGACAACTTTTAAAAGTTGCCAATGTCAATTCCCCTTTTTTTAATCATTAGTAACAATATCCTCTATCATACCTTCCCATACTCTTCTTATTTTCTCTTGTATTCTTTTTATTATTCCATTGAGTTTCCACCATTCTTTGTATTAGAACTAATTCTTCTGATCTTTGGAGAATGCTAGTAACGAAGATGGAATATCATACGGAAAGTATGGAGGAGAAATTATTAACCATTGAAACCTACCTCGCTCACTTGAATCCAAATATGTCTTATCAAAACCAATAACTTGATGAAGTGTTGAATGCTCTGGCAAGGAGCTCTATCTCGATACGGAAGCATATATTTGATTCAAATGGTGTCAAGGTTATATTAAGGTTAGAGGAGAGGAGACTCGTGTAATAGAAGGTAAGACCATTATGCTCCAATATACTGTACCAATCATGATAATGAGTAAGAGATGCTAAACTATGATGGTGAAGAGGATCTAACATCTTAGTTCTATAAGGGGAAGCATTATTTCATTATGAACTAATTAATTGAAGTATATAAAGTCAAAGTAACTGGCTTTTGTTTATAGGGGAATTTGTTAATTTGCTGTAGTGGGAGGAAAATTAGTGGCCATATTTGACTTAAGAGGAGCTCAAAAACCAACTCATTTGAAGATTTTTTCAAAAACCAAAAGGGAGCTAGTAATAAAAGCTTTTATCGTTGCAACAAATTTCATTATTTATAGAATATCGACAAGATTTTGAGTCACTAGTAATTGTTTTAAAGCACTTGGATGATGATACATAGTTAGACATTGATTAAACATAAGCTACTTAAGTATTAAGGAGGGAAGCCAAGTCTTAAGCTTGGATTAAGTTTTGAATTCTGTGAAAAAATTCTAAAGAAATTGGACCCATTTTGTAAAAAATTATGTTTTAAATGTGATGAAAAAATATCACATTAGGCATCAATGTAAGGGATGGGAGTTTAATGTGTTGACTATTTTAAATGATGAAGGAGAAGGCAAGACGTCTAAGGAAGATGAGGTCGAGGATTATGAAGCTCTACTCTAAGTTAGGGAAGTGCAACTATCTCTAAAATTTGTTATTGGTCTGAATTCTCCTCATTTAATAAAACTTAAAGGGGAAATAAGGAGGTAAGCGGTGGTAGTCTTGTTTGATTCTAAACATAGTTTTATTGGTAAAGAACTCGTAGAAAATTTTTAGAATTTGATTACAAAATGACTGGTTATAGGGTGGTGATGGGCATGATAATTTTTGTTTTTAGAAAGGAAATTTGTTGAGGGATAATACTGAAAATGAAAAGGATCACATCATTGAAGATTTCTTGCCTTTTATTATTAGAAGCTTTGCCATAATTCTCGAACTCAAATGGTTGTTCATGATGCATTATATTGATTTTAATTGGCACATAATAACAATGAGGATCTTAGTGGATGGAAAAATTGTGACACTTTAAGGGGACCTAAGCCTGAGCAAGCCAGTGATTTCCCTTAAAACGATATGAAAACAATTCAATAGGAGGGATAAAGGGTGTTATTGGAGCTTGGGTGTATGACCCTTCAGGAAGGGGAACTTGAGAGGTTTTCAACTAGCTCAATGAATTAACACCACAGAGGGATAAAAGTCATGAGATTAATCTGAAGCTTGAAACTATCCTAATTAATGTACGACCCTAACATTATCCATGTGCTGAAAAGGATGAGATCAAGAATTTGGTTAAGGAAATGTTAGTGGCATGAATTATTTGGCTGAGTGTGAGCCTATTTTTGAATATGTTGTTGCTAGTAAAAAATAATGATGGAAGTTAGAGGTTTTTTTGTCAAATACTAAGAATTAAATAAAGTAATGGTACCCAACCATTTTCCTACTCCAATGATTGATGAGTTATTTGATGAATTGAAGTGAACTAGTCTATTCTCAAAATTAGAAATAAATTTGAGGTATCACTAGATAAAGGTGAAGATTGAAGATGTGCCTAAAACAATGTTTTATACCTAAGAATTCCACTATTAGTGATGCCTTTCAGCCTCACAAATGCCTCTGTCACTTTTAAATTGGTGATGAATTTATGTTTAAATCGATGTTAAGGAAAGGAGTGTTAGTGTTCTTTAATGATATATTGGTTTATAATGCCTCTTTGACTGATATGTACAACATTGAGGGAGATACTCTCTCATTTAAAGGCTCATCGATCATTTGCTAACCTTGAAAAGTGTTACTTTGTCATATTTGAATCAAGTACTTAGGGCATATTATAACGAAGAAGGGAGTTTATACTAACTCCAAAAAGATGAGGGTGATGGTGATGTAACAATTGCCCATCCCTAAGAATTTAAGGAATTGAGAGGCTTCCTTTAGTTGACAATTTACTACTCAAGATTCGTTAAAGACTATAGCAAAATCGTAGATCTATTAACTGATTTATTGAACAAATATACCTTCTTTTATAATAATGAAGCTATAACTGATTCATAGAAGAAAGATACCTTCCTTTGGAATAATGAAGCTATAGACGTTATTCAAAATCTTAGAATGCTATGACAAAAATACCAAACCTAGCTTTGAAAGATTTTGAGTAGTCATTTATGATTGAGATGAATGCTTCAAGCATAGGAGTGGATCTATTTAAATGTAAGAAAATTTACCTAGGACATTTTATAGTCAAGTACTAAAGGGGAGAGCTTGATTGAAGTCATTTTACGAGAGAGAACTGATGGTGATAGTGTAACACCCAAACACTGTAGAGAATACACCCGAACATCCAAAGGACATTCCAGTACATACCTTATGACAATGGCATGTTAGAGCAATCTCATACACTTATATGGCATCAAACAAATAACACAATGTTTAAAAACTTAACTCCTCATTTCATTAATTAACAAAAGTTACATTGTAACAGTACTTTCATTTACCAAAATTTTATATTATCGTAAACATCTCTCTTTATACAAAAGACTACGTGTAAAGAAAAATACTTAAACATAACTACAACTCCTTAGATGCCAGCTGACAGACCTTTGAGCCATAACTTAACCCAATCGATCTTTTAGAATACCTTAGGAACTAGGCCTCCTGTCTCGTACCTGAAAAGCCACGTTGTAATTTTGATGAGTTTTGCAAACTCAGTCAGTGAACCATCATTAATGATTTCACTCATTTAACACCCCAAACATAACAGATATAAACCAAATACACAATAATCTTCATTTCAGTAAATCATATCATCTTTTCAGGTAACATCATCATCTATCTCAATTAATCATTTTATCAAACGTACATAAGTGAGGCATATCACACTATCATCACAATTCAGAAGTATTTTCATAATCATATAGTTCATAATCTTGTACTAATGTAGATGCTTATGAGACTCCACTATCGTTATTATTTGTTGTGACCAAATGCCTACAGATACAAATACAGATACAGATACAGATATTGACCCATATTGGGTTCAATCATATACAAAATTCATAGAGCAAAGCTCTATTTGCAAACTTTTGAGCTTAAAGCTCTTTCAGTCTGACTACTTTGGTTACAACGCCTTTATCTGATCATGCATTAAATGTAATGCATTAAATCATATAATATGCCATGAACAACAATTACTTATGATGCACAGGCAGAATCTCATATTCATCAGACCTCGGTCTGGCATTCAACTTTCGTTGAGCATTCAGAAATCATTCAGAATTTAGACGCAAATAGATAACATTCAAATTTCATATGTAAACAAAACACTTCCTAACATTCCCAAATATCAATCTCCTTGAACCTTAAAGTCTGGAATTATCATAATTAAGTCATTAACAGTTCAATATATGGGAATTAAACAAAAACAAAAATAAATCAATCCTAGTGATATCATCTAGGTTGACTCACAGTAGGCTCCCATATATGCTATTCCGACAATGTCTTATTGATGGCGTTCGACTTGAGCATCTAAATACATATACATTGTACACATTACCATCATGATCAAACAAATATATATTCAATTATGCACATACATATATGTGCCATGTTCAATGCATGCCTAATGACTACCCTGGGTATGTTTCCTTAATCATAATTTATAATCATTCACATATTATCACTTGGATATGTCTTGTTTGTATTTAGGTTAATACCTTAAGTAGACTTGATCATGCTCAATTCATTAACCATACATTTACTAACTCTTTTTTAGCATTACAAATATTTCACATAATTCCCAATTCTGATTCATTCATTCTTATTGCATTATTAATATCCTTTGGAATACATTTGCATTCATATGAATATCTTCATTCCTTTAACACTCCTTCATTCCAAACTTAGATGCATTGTTATCAAACATTATTTTCCTTAAAGTATAATATCAATTATCAATCAAAACTTATCACACATTTAACCAAAATTTCCAACATCAAATTATGTTCATTTAAAACCTTAATCAAGTCCAAATGCATCGTAGTTAAGTATCTCATCCTTAATTAGTTCAAAAATCACACAAAAGAACATTTTCTTGACTACCATGCCATTCCCATGATTGTGTATGGCTTCCCACGATCGTGGTATGGGTTATCCAAAAGTCCCCATCCAATTCTTTCATTAATTTTCCAGCTTTTCTTAGGACAAGTTTTGGGTCAATTTTGTATGGCCATTCTGACATAGAAATTACAGTTTCTAGGTAATATGTTCTTCTAAACAAATGTTCCTCTATGTCTTACGTATCTAATAAACTAAATTTCATACAATTTGGTTCATTATTCCTAGAGTTATATCCAAAATACTACAAACTGTTCTCAAATAGTGATAGTAAACAAAACTCAACTTCAATCCAAATTTCAAAACCCTTAGAGACAGAAATAAAATTCTATTCCTTCATCACAATTGTAGCCATATGTATGTAGTTTAGTCTACAATAAAAATCAACCCATTTGGATATCTACAATTCAAGTTATGTCTAAAATACCGATGTCTATTTAGTGGAACTACTACAATTAACTCACGTTATACACCTTCAACACCCCTTCACCATAGTTCGTCAATTCTCCTTCAATTCCACCTTATTCATGCCTTAATTCTACATCAATTTCAAGTCCAAACCAATTCAAAAATCATTCATTAAATAACTTACAAATCAATAACTTCAACACATCAAAACTAAACCATAAATTATCATACAAGGATCATTTTTCCAGCACATATCATCACTAATATCTCATACATTTCATTTCAATTCAAGCATCATTCATATACCATTTAACATGCCATAAAAGTCAAATTGTTACTTACTTATCAAGCTTCCAATTTAACACAAAACTTTATATTAAATCAACTCTCCAAGCAAACAAAATCAACACAAACTTATGCTGAAAGCAAGGTGATTTTTGGACAACAAAAATGAAGATCACATTCAGCTAGTTTTCTTGGCAATTTGGTAAAGGATTTAGGTGTAGTTTTCATGTAACAAATTGGATAGGGTTCAAGAAAATTTCATAGGAAAATCTGGAGAAATTTCGGTGAAGGAAACAAGGAAGGAAGTAGAAACTTGGGTGCTGGAATTTGCCACATCAATAAGCTAGCTAGGTGTCATTAACTTACAAAGACATGTCTTAAAGCATCATTTGTTCAACAATTAAGCTACCACTAATCCACTTATAATGCTTCCATTTGTCACCCTTTAATCAATCCATATATCACTCCAAGATTGGTCCACATGTCACATAATAATTGGTCCACTTATCATTTATTTACTAGTCCATTTGTCATACATTTAACTTTGTCAAATGTCACTCCATTTTTAGGCTTAATCACCCTAATTTTTATATATCAATTTATCCTACCACTTGGCATTTGCCTAATCCAAATATACATTTTAATTCATCAATTTCCCAATCCATAACATTTAATTCCAATTTACTAATTGAAATCTAATCATACCAAAATTCAAGACATACAAAATCATAATTCACATCATGATCACTTAACATTTTTCATGCCCCGTGATATGTCAAATGAGTGCATATGCTTACTTGTAATGTGTAAAAATATCAATTCGTGTATGAATGCTAATGTTATGCAGATATATGCAATGCTTGATCTGGGGTTGAACCCTAAACATGTACCGGAAAACAAGATATTACAATTCTCACCCCCCCTAAAGAAATTTTGTCCTCGAAATTCTTACTTGAATGATCAAATAGGTAAGGTACTGTCTTTTCATGTTCTCTTCTATTTTTCATGTGATTTCTTCACTTGAATGATTTCTCTAAAGGACTTTCACCAATGTGATCTCTCAGTTTCTCAATTATTTATTCTTATAGCCAATTATCTTAACTGGTTCTTCAACATAACTCAAATTATTCGAAAGCTTAATCTCTTGAGTCGGTATCATATGAGTAGGATCTGACCGATATCTTCTAAGCATACTCACATGAAACAAATTATGAATCTAATCCATTTTAGAAGGTAAGGCCAACTTATAAGCCAATGGTTCAACTCTCTCAATAATCTTATATGGACCAATGTACCTAGGGCTGAGCTTACCCTTTTTATTGAACCGCAGCACACCTAACCAAAGTGATACTCTTATAAGTACTTTATCTCCAACCTGATACTCCATGTCTTTCTTATGCTGATCCACATAACTCTTCTGTTTATCTTGTGCTGCTTTAATTCAATTTCATATCAGTTTCACTTTCTCAACAGTATCCTAAATCAGTTCTGGGCCTTCAACAATCCTTAGGCCCTCTTCATCCTAATATAAAAGTGAACGACATTTCCTATCATATTGTGCCTCATATGGAGCCATACCGATACTACTGTGATACTAATTATTATAAGAAAATTCGATCAGAGCTATATAATGATCGCATGCTCCTTAAAACTCCAAAAATAAGCTCTGAGCATATCCTTAACAGTTTTAATTGTCTTCTCACTCTGTCCATTTGTCTGAAGATGAAATGTGGGACTGAAGTTCAATTTTGTACCCAAAGCTATCTATAAGCTACCCCAAAATCTTGAGGTAAATCTAGGATCCCTATCAGATACAATGGACACTAGAACTCCATGTAATCTCACTTTCTCATTCACATATCTCTAAGCTAACTGATTTAGTGACTTGTTCTCTCTCACTGATAAGAAATGAGCTCTCTCTCACTGATAAGAAATGAGCTGACTTGGTCAATTTATCAATAATGACCCAAATGGCATCATGTTGCCTCGAAGTCCTTGGCGACCCATTATAAAATCCATCGTGATTTTTTCCCATTTCCACTTCGGAATAGGAAAAGACTATAACTTACCAACTGGGGCTTGATGCTCAGCTTTAATCTATTGGCAAGTTAAACATTTAGCCACATATTCAGCCACTTGCTTTTTCATCCTTGGCCACCAAAAATGCTGCTTCAGTGTATTATACATCTTGGTCGTACCAGGATGCATAGCATAGGCTGATACATGTGCTTCCTCCATAATCTCTTTCCACAGATTCTCAACATCAGGTACACACAACCTCTGTTTCAACCACAATGTTTCATCTCTTATTTCAAATTCAGAATCTGGATTCACTTTCAACTTTTCAATTAGCTTCACCAATTCAGGATCTTTGTTTTGAGCCTGTCTGATTTTTTCATGTAAAACTGGCCTTAACTCCAGTGTAGCTACAAATGTCTCATCCTGCCCCAAATTCAGTTCAACATTCAAAGCTCTCAAGTGTATTAGGTTAGACAACCTAGATAACTGTATTTGAGCCGCATTACTATTCGATTTTCAGCTTAATGCATTAGGTACCACATTAGCTTTTCCCGGATGATACTCGATTGTACAATAATAATCTTTCAACAATTCTATCCATCTCCTCTATCTCATATTCAACTCTTTCTGGCTCAATAGATATTTTAAACTTTTATTATTAGTGAATACCTGAAAAGTTTCACCATACAAGTAATGTCTTCAAATCTTCAAAGCAAATACTACTGCTGTAAGCTCTAAGTCATGTAAACTCATGAGACCTCAACTATCTCGATGCATATGCTATCACTCTACCATACTTCATCAATACACATCCTAACCCATGGTGTGAAGCATCACTGTACACTATATAACATCTAGATCCAGATGGAATAGCTAATACTGGTTGTGTAGTTAACCGATGCTTTAGTTCTTCAAAACTTCTCTGACATTCATCATTCCATCTAAAAGGCACATTCTTCTTTAGAAGCTTTATCAAAGGGGCTGAGATCAGTGAAAACCCCTCGACAAACATCCAGTAGTATCCAGTTAATCCAAGAAAACTCTGGATCTCAGACACATTTCTCGAAGCTTTCCACTTCATTACTGCTTCTACTTTCTTTGAATCAACTTGTATGCCTTGTCCAAACACTATGTGACCCAAGAATACTACTTGATCTAGCCAAAATTCACACTTACTGAACTTGGTATACATTTGTTTCTCTCTCATTATCTGTAAAGCCAATCTCAAATGCTCTGAATGTTCTTCTCTACATTTCGAATGCACTAAGATATCATCAATAAACATAATCACAAAATGATCTAAATAAGGTTCATTAATGCCGTAAAAGTAGTTGGGGAATTCGTCAACCCAAAAGTCATCGCCAAAAATTCGAGGTGCCCATATCTTATTTTAAATGCACTCCTCGGTACATTAGCTTCAACTATCTTCAATTGATAGTATCCTAACCTCAAATCAAGTTTAGTGAATACATGAGCTCCCTACAATTGATCAAACAAGTCATCTATACTCGATAGAGGATACTTGTTATTTACTGTTACCTGATTCAACTGTTGATAATCAATACACAACCTCAGAGTTCCATCCTTCTTCTTTACAAACAATACCAGAGCTCCCCAAGGTGACACACTGGTCCTGATGAAACCCTTATCTAACAACTCTTGCAATTAGGTCTTCAATTCCTTCAGTTCAACAGGTGTCATCCTATATGTAGGAATTGATATAGGAGTGGTAAACTCCATCTCCCTTTCTGGGGGTAAATCATGTAGTTCTGTAGGAAACACATCTAGTAAATCCCTAACAACATGTATATCCTGAATGGTCTATTTAATACTAGTATCAACCACGTGGGCTAGATAAGTCTCACATCCTCCTCGCATCAATCTTAAAGCACTCATGAATGAAATTAATCGGGTTGGCACTGTTTGACTAACTCCTCAAAAAACTATTCTTAGTTGATTAGGGGATTCAAGAACTACCTCTTTAGTGTAACAGTTCATTATGGCCTTATGAGCAGTGAGCCAATCCATGTCTAGAATGAGATCTATCTCTCTCATCTACAACACGATCAAATCAGCTTCTAACTCTCCTTGATCAATTTGAACTATGCATCCTTTACATACCTCACCAATCACTGTAGTACTAACTACTGGAGTACTTACCACTAAACCACAATTCAACATTTCTTTATCACAATGAAGTCTAGATGCCAGATGCAGTACGATGAATGAATGTGTAGATCCTGGATCTACCAATACAAATGCTTCAAAATTAAAAACATTTAACATACCTACTACCACATCTGGGGAGTTTTGCGCCTCCTATCTAGTGATGGCATAGACCTTGGCCTGGGATTGCGGCTAGTTACGCTGTACCTCAGTCCTAGCATTGGGCCCTATTGATTGTGTCCTGCCTCTACCTCTGCCTCTTTGTACTGATCCAGTAGCTCTACTCTGCTGGGACACCATCTCAGTCATTGTTCCTCCTCTCATACCAGGCTGTGGTCCTAATGTCTCAGGATAATCTCTAATATGATGCTCAACAGAGCCACATCGGAAACAAGCTCTTGATAATCTCTTACACTCTCCACCATGCTTCTTACCACAGTGCTTACACTCAAGCATCTATTGGGACTACCAGGAGGGCACTTGTCCTCTACCTTTACCAACCTGAATAAATCCACCTCTCGGTTAAAACCCTGATTGTCTTGATCTAGTCTAGAATCGAAATGATTGGTTTTGGCAGTTACTAAAGCTTCTAATAGAATTAGCCCGAGATTAACTCTATCTCTTCACTCTAGACTCTTGTCTATACTCTCCCTGACCATCCTTAGACAACTATTCAATTCTGATTGAGGCCGCTCGTAATTTAATAAAACTACCTAAATTAGAAATGGCTAGCCTCCTTCTGATCTGCATATTTAACTCATCTTCAAACCTCCTACTCTTATCTTCATCAGTAGGAATCAAGGCAGTTGTATACCCTATTAACTCGTTAAATTTTATCTCATACTCTGCTACTGGGAGACTTCCTTGTTTCAGATCCAGAAATTCTTTTATCTTTCTGTCCAAATAAATCTTTGACATATAATTCTCTCGAAACACCCTCAGAAAATCTTCCCAACCCAAACTACAAGGCCTGGTGGCACTACTTAGAACAGTTTTCCACCACTAATATGTTTGACCTTGTAGTAGGGAAACTGTATAATTGAACTTCTCATCCAACTCACAGTCCATCTGATCAAACACTCTTTCACTTCTTTCTAACCACCCTTCTGCCTTAGTAGGGTTTGTGCTCCCGTAGAAGTGCACAACCCCCTGCTTTCTAAGCTTATCGTATCTCCTTTCCCTTATCTCAGTGATGCTTAGAGGCATTTGTGCAAACTCAGGTATAGGAGACTCTCTATTAGCTCCTACAGACTCTATATCAGCTGACTCTCCGACTTGATCGCCTATAACAAATGACCTATAACAAAAATAGTTGTGATCACTTTTCGAATCTCTCACTATTTATCATGTCTAAATGCCCTTATATAGCCCTACGGATGCCAAATCATGCTCTGATTCCAAAATTGTAACACCCCCACACCATAGAGAATATACCCGAACATTTAGAAGATATTCCAATACATACCCTATGATAATGGCATGTTAGAGCAATCTCATACACTTATATGGCATCAAACAAAGAACACAATGTTTAAAAACTTAACTCCTCATTTCATTAATTAACAAAAGTTACATTGTAGTAGTGCTTTCATTTACCAAATATTTACATTATCATAAATATCTCTCTTTATATAACAGATCTCCATGTAAAGAAAACTACTTAAACATAACTACAACTCCTCAAATGCCAACGGACAGATCTTTGAGCCATAATTTAATCCAAATCGATCTTCTAGAATACCTTAGGAACTAGGTCTATTGTCTCATTCCTGAAAAGTCAAGTTATAATTTTGATGAGTTTTGTGAACTCAGTGAGTGAACAATCATTGAGGATTTCACTCATTCAACACCTCAAACATCACAGATATAAACCAAATACATAATAGTCTTCATTTCAGAAAATCATATCATCTTTTCAGGTAAAATCATCACCTATCTTAGTTAATCATTTTATCAAACGTACACAGGCGAGACATATCACACTATCATCACAATTTAGAAGCATTTTCATAATCATATAGTTCATAATCATGTACTAATGCAGATGCTTATGAGACTCCACTCTTGTTATTATTTATTGTGACCGAGTGCCTACAGATACAGATATAGATATTGACCCGTATTGGTTCAATTAGATACAGAAGTTTCGAAGCAAAGCTCTACGTGTATAATTATGAGCTTAAAGCTCTTTTAGACTGGCTACTCTTATCACAACGCCTTTATCTGATCATGCATTTAATGTAATGCATCAAATCATAGAATATGCCATTAACAACAATTACTTATGATGCGCAGATAGAATCTCATATTCATCAGACCTCAGTATAGCATTTAACTTTCATTGAGTATTCAGAAATCATTCGAATTTAGATGCAAACAAATATCTTTCAGATTTCATATGCAAACAGAACACTTTCTATACATTTCCAAATATCAATCTCCTCGGACCTTAAAGTCTGAAATTATCACAATCAAGTCATTAATTGTTCAATATATGGGAATTTAAAAAAAAACAAAAACAAATCAACCCTAGTCTTATCATCTAGGTTGACTCATAGTACGCACCCATATATGCTATTACCTGGATGGTCTGGCAATGTCTTATCGATGGCGTTCGACTTAAGCATCTAAATACACATACATTGTACACATGATTATCATGATCAAACAAATACATATTCAATTATGTATATATATATATATATATATATATATATGTGCCATGTTCAATGCATGCCCAATGACTATCCCGGGTATGTTTCCTTAATCATAATTCATAATCATTCACATATTGTCACTTGGATATGTCTTGTTTTCATTTAGGTTAATACCTTAAGTAGACTTGATCATGCTCAATCCATTAACCATACATTTACTAACTCTTTTCTAGCATTACAAATATTTCACATAATTCCCAATTCTCATCATTCATTCTTAATGCATTATTAATATCTTTTGGAACACATTTGCATTCATATGAATATCTTCATTCCTTTAATACTCCTTCATTCCAAACTGAGATGCATTGTTATCAAACATTCTTTTACTTAAAGTATAACATCAATTATCAATCAAAACTTATCATACATTTAACCAACTTTTCCAACATCATTATGTTCATTTTAAACCTTAATCAAGTCTAAATGCATTATAGTTAAGTACCTTATCCTTAATTAGTTCAAAAATCACACAAAAGAACATTTTCTTTACTACCATGCCATTCCTATGATCTTGTATGGCTTCCCACGATCGTGGGATGGGTTATCCAAAAGTCCCCATCCAATTCCTTCATTAGTTTTCTAGATTTTCTCAGGACAAGTTTTGGGTCAGTTTTGTATAGCCATTCTACTATAGAAACTGAGGTTTCTAGGTAATATTTTCTTCTAAAAACATGTTTCTCTATGTCTTAAGTTTCTAATGAACTAAATTTCATACAATTTGGTTCATTATTCTTAGAGTTATATCCAAAATACTACAAATTGTTCTCAAACAGTGATAATAAACAAAACTCAACTTCAATCCAAATTTCAAAACCCTTAGAGACAGAACTAAAATTCTATTCCTTCATCAAAATTGTAGCCATATGTATTTAATTTAGTCTACAATTAACAAGTTATGGCTAAAATACCGATGTCTATTTAGTGGAACTACTACAATTAACTCACGCCATACACCTTCAACACCCCTTCACCATAGTTCATCAATTCTCCTTCAATTCCACCTTATTCATGCCTCAATTCTACATCTATTTCATGTCCAGAACCAAATCAAAAATCATTCATTAATTAACTTACAAATCAATAACTTCCACACATCAAAACTAAACCAAAAATTATCATACAAGGATCATTTTTCCAGCACATATCATCACCAATATCTCATGCATTTGATTCCAATTCAAGCATCTTTCGTATACCATTTAACATGCCATAAAACTTAGATTGTTACTTACCTATTAGTCTTACAATTCTATACAAAACTTCATATTAATCCAAGTCTCCAAGCAAGCAAAATCAGCATAAACTTATGGTGAAAGCAAGGTGATTTTCGAACAGCAAAAGTGAAGATCACATTTAGCTAGTTTTCTTGGCAATTTGGTGAAGGATTTAGGTGTGGTTTTCATGCAAAAAATTGTCTAGGGTTCAAACAAATTTCATAGGAAAAGCTGGAGAAATTTTGGTGAAGGAAATAAGGAAGGAAGCAAAAACTTGGGTGCTGAAATTTGTCACATCAATAAGCTTAACTTATAAAGACATATGTCTTAAAGCATGCTAACCATTTGTTCAATAATTAAGCTGCCACTAATCCACTCATAATGCTGCCATTTGTCACCCTTTAATTAGTCCACATATCACTCGAAGATTGGTCCACATGTCATATAAGAATTGGTTCACTTGTCATTTATTTACTAGTTCATCTGTCACACGTTTAACTATGCCAAATGTCACTCCATTTTTAAGCTTAATCATCCTAATTTTTCATATATCAATTTATCCTACCACTTGGCATTTTTCCTGGTCCAAATGTACATTTTACTTCATCAATTTCCCAATCCATAACATTTAATTCCAATTTACCAATTGAAATCCAATCATACCAAAATTCAAGACATACCAAATAATAATTCACATCATGATCACTTTGTAACTCCCACATACCCCCTAGAAGGATACGTAGATGCTGCAAACAATAGAGCCAAAATAAACTAAAACATATCAAATGCATTTTCGAAAACTCAAGGAACAACATTTCATTCATTATTGATTGGATCACATTCAGAACATAATTTATACATGGTACTTATTATA
>JAOTAY010022939.1:0-30601 GCA_025629805.1 Erythroxylum baracoense | reverse complement strand
CGGGTCCAGATGTCACGCAGGATGTCGGGCCCGTGGGCCCGCCCGGGGAGGGGTTCCAGCATACAAGATGAGAGAAGATTATATACTAGTTAATCAATTAGCAATTTGTTTCACTAGTTAGTTAGTTAAATTGATTGCAATTAGACTATTCCAACAAAATAAATATATAAATACGTTTTATCATCGATATATTTTTATTAATCACTTAATTTAAAATTATTTGATCTCTTAATTTAAAACGAGTAATAAAATTAACTTGCGAATATTATTCAAAAATTATATAAAATTTATTGTAATATATTTTTATTTAAAATATTATATTATAAAAATATTTCTCTATTAAATTACTGTTTGTTATATATAATAATTTAAGAAAATACTACTTCTTTTGGTAACAAAAGAACTATTAAATAATTAAATAATATTAGAAAAAGATAAATATAAAATTGTAAATATTAAATAATCAAGTTTTAATGCATGATTACGAAACCGTCTTAACAAGATTCGGAGAAGAATAAAAAATCTAGAGAAAACCATCTTAAACATCAAAATAAAAAAATAAAAAAGGATTTACCAAAAAAACATCAAAATAAAAAAAGAGAGAAAAGAGAGAGCTAGGGATAAAACAAAATGGTTGCAATTTAGGCTTTGGTGGAATGATAGGAGAGAGTTCTGAATTAACAAGGTCATTATAAAAAATAATGATACTTTTTTGTTCACTAAATTTGACAAGTTTGAGACAGTATTTCAGAAATATGAGTGTGTGTCATATAAAAAAAATTCGTGCGAATATGTCCTTTTAAGATTGCATATTTATCGTGAATAAGAAATTTATTAAATATTTTTCTATTAAATTGCTGTTTTTTTATATATAATAATTTAAATAAATACTACTTCATTTTGGTAACAAAAGAACCAATAAATATTAAATAATATTAAAAAAGATAAATATAAATTTGTAAATATTAAATAATCAAGTTTTAATGCATGATTACTAAACCATCTTAACAAGATTTAGAGAAGAATAAAAAAATCTAGAGAAAACCATCTTAAACATGAAAATAAAAAAGAGAGAAAAGAGAGAGGTAGGGATAAAACAAAATGGTTGCAAGTTAAGCTTCTGTGAAATAATAAGAGAGAGTTATAAATTAACAAGGGTATTATAAAAAATAATGATATTTTTTTGTTCACTAAATTTGACAAGTTTGAGACGGTATTTTAGAAACATGAGTGTACGTCAAATAAAAAAATATTTATGCGAATGTGTCCTTTAATGATTGCATATTTACTGTGAATAAGAAATTTATAGAGAAGTTTGATACAACATTTCTGAAACATGAGTGTTTGTCAAATAAAACCAAATATTTATGTGTTTTGTTTGACAATTTTGTTTGACAGTATGAATATTTGGAAGAAAAATCTCTATATAAATAGGAATATCAAAACTATTAAAACACAATGGTTATGATTATAGACATTATAAAACTATTAAAACTTAACACATAAGCACTTTTTTTCTTCTTTGGTTTTTATTTCTTCTTTCGATCTCCTATAGCCATTATGAAAATCACAATTCTCCAGCTCAACCCGTTCATCTTCATTCATTCTATTTCTACAACATACGAAATAACATAAGCCACAAAACCTAATGAAAACTGTTGACGGGGAATAACTAACGATGATGGTGACTAACAAGTGTTCAGTGAAGAAGAGAGAGAATAAACTTACTAAAGAAGATGTCATTGGTCGGGATCCAATCGACAAACTGTTGTAACGTTCTTCACTCTACATATCAGTGACATATAAGGAGAGTTTTGCGTATAAGTATGTTGTAATGTAAGATTGTGTTGAGCTTTTCCATTTTAAAGGTGAAAAAGAGACAATGGGGTAGTTGTGAGTAATAAACGAAGTTATAAATGGAGTAATGCAATAAATACAAAGAGAAGCTACAGCCTCCACAAAATTAATGCAACTTTCTACAATAGATAATGACACCTACAATATACTTCAGTTGACATAGTCAAGACTGCAGTAAATCCATATTTATCTTAACTACTATTAGACTTCATTTCATGAAACTAAATCTATCCATCTCAGATTTAGTTTTAGACTGGTCCCAAAGGAGGAACTGTAGGCATTGAAGTAACATCGAGTTAAATAATTATCTTAACAGAAGCTTCTTTCAGTAAAGTAAAATTATCCGTTAGGTTGAGGTAAGTGGATAGGCATTTTTGCTCCAATTTTACCCAAACTTGACTTATAAAATCGTTTATTCTATATCATTAATGAAAAGATTAGTAATTTAGTGACCAGTTATAGTACTTGATCTAGGTTAAAGGTTCATCAAAACAATCACCAGAAATGAATCATTTGAGTAGTTGAGCAGACGTTAGTAAAAAATGCATGTATTTTTTACACTACAGCTAATACGAGATAATTAAATAGAAAATTAATTTTTTTATGGTAAGTTCCAGAGAATAAGCTTCCAAAAATTGCATTTTCCTAGAATAAATAAAATTGTTTATGGTGAACTAAACAAATGACCTCTATATCTTTCCACTGAAAGAATTGTAAGTTGTTTGAATAACTTGATTAGTTTCTCTATCTTCACTTATTTATAGTTTTCCACTAATTTCTTAGACTTCACTTATCTATAGTTTTCCCTTTCATACGCATGTTGTTAATTATTTTGTGCCTCGTACTTTAGGAAAGAACCTTAACTACCTACTCCTAGTTGAAACAACGACACATAAAATCCCAGATACTTTGCAGATGTTTTCATAGCTCTCATTTTATGCCACAATATCCACATATGGAAAGATTTATTTATACCAAATGCAAATGGAAAACTTCAAGGTGTTGTTTAGTAGAAAAGTAGTCTTCGTGTTCTAAAATAGCAAAATCTTACCTTTAACTAAAAATGCAACATAAGTTTTAACTATCATATTGTTTTCTAGTTTTCTATTTAGTTCACCTTCCTCAAGCAAATCCAAAAGCGAGAACTCTGAGAAGAGAGAAGGATTTTTTAGGTAAAAGTTAAAAAACAAATGGTTACTAACATTGAAGGAATTTATAATCGAAGCAATCTAAAAATTGGTCATGAAGCAAATAGTGGAGCATTATTGTTATCAAAAGCCAGAATGGAAGTGAACTTTTTGTTTGACAAAGATTTGGTGCTCACCTTGTTGATTAGCTATCTTCTGAGATCCAGTTTCTTATGAACTTCATTACGAGAACTGATTTGATTGTCATGCAAGCTAAATAGATCCGTAAACAAATTTGGATAAAATAATTCATCAAGTCAAAAAACTATAAAAAACAACTTGTGAATAAAAGCATTACAACATATTCAACAACAATCTAAGAAGTGGCTGTTTAAGTTTAATGTCAATAACAAACTCATTTCTACAATCATATTATCATTTTGTAATAGTTCATTTCAGTTTAAAGGTCACAAGCAGCATCTTCAAGTGCAATTTAAAGAGTGTTAACTTTAATGACGCATAGTCATGCAAATGTCTTCACTCTTATTTTGGTGACACTATCTTCAGTTGATGGTCTAATGGATTCCCTATCTCATAATAATACAAAGCTAAATAAACATCTTATACCTCGTAACATAGTTAAAAGGAGTATAGTGAGACATATTAAAACAAAAACCTACAATATTATCAATTACATCCTATATCTAATATGCCATAACTTGTTTTTGCTTCCTTTGGCTCAAGAGAATCTGCTGGCTTGATACAGTTGGCAAGAATTATTGGCAGATTATTGATGCAATACTTGACAACAGAAGCACTGATCTCGTCATTCTTTTCTTATATGTTTGAATAAAAAGGTAACATAGCACAACATGAAATCCCCACATCAGAATCACTAGCTAAAACCAACAATTTTAATTATATGTGTGAAATTATATTAAGACAATCTTATGCAGCAACACACCTTAATGACTCCATCTTGCTTTGCTCAGGATGAACAAAAGAAGAAAGCATATCAGATAAGAAATGCATAAAGGACTCAATTTCCTTTCTCCTTTCATAGTGAATGATTGCACAAGAAGTTCATCAATCTGTTGAAAATAGGCACATTATATATCAATCAAAAGACTACATACCAAAAATGAAGTAATAAAACTTACAAATTTTGAAAATCTATGTTCATTATCCATGGAAAGGTGAAACAAGAACTTGAAAGGATCATATCTTTATACAAAATTTAGAATTGGAAGGTTCACTTGGCGAGTTAGAGACATCAGACTAAATGAGCAAGAACCAATCAAGAACCCTCGCTTCGTCTTCTTCTTATTTTTAACCTTCAATTTCTTCTCCCTAACAACCACTTTCTTCTATGATTTTGAGAGGCTTCTGACTCCTCCATTACTATTTGATAAATCTCTCAATGCTCATCTCATGAAGTTCACTTTCTCTTTGTTATTAAGTGCAACATGATACAGGTATCAAATTATACACTAAAATTAGGCTTTCTGTAATTAAGGTCTCTCTTTGAGTTATACTTAATGCATAACATGTAAGAATTATATGGCCTGATTTTGTGGCCCATATTTTATGTAGGCCCATATGAAACTTGGTTCAGGGTTCTTTCGTAATTTAATAGTATATTAAATCTTGACCTTTAATTTAGTAATTGATGGACGTATAAGATTTAATGTTAACAGAGAAGTGTATATAAACTAGTCCTCTTTCTACCCTAATTAAGTATAAAAAAACAACTACAAAATGAACGTATTTTCTTATTAAGCTATCCATTAAACTATCGTACAGAAGAAGTGTTAAGAGAGATAAACTAGTTAGTAATCGTTAAAAGCTTTCTCTCTACATCATGATGAATTTTGTTTAAGGTAAGTGATTTATTCGCTTCATCTATGTGGTTATTATTATATTTAAGATTTGAATGAGAACGAATAATTTGCGTATGATTTATGATTTACGTATGATTTATGTCTTTAATGTTTGAATATTAAGAATAAAAAAAGTTACATGTAGTATTAGAGCTAAGGATTTTGAATAGATAATAGTCTTTAGATTAATGATTTGAATGTTTATAAAAATTATAATTTTAGGGTTTTGGTATAAAGAATAATTTTTCCTATAAATAAAAAAAAGAAACATCGATTTTATATAAAGAAGTAAAAGATCGAGAAAGGAAAATTCTAGAAACAGAAGCCACTATGTTTATCTTTCCTCCCATACCCTGCCATGCTTTCGGTTTTTTCTAAGCACTACTGTAACTTAAGTTTTACTTCTTCTGGTATTCTCTCTTTTATGTTTTGATAATGAAGATGGGGTCCCGCATGAATAATTTTTAGTGATTGGAAAGTGGAGAGGTGTTTCCTAGCACATTTAACTTCACATCAAATCCTCTGTTCCAGTTACTCTGTTCCAACCCTGTTATATTAAATCTCATCCATACATTTATGTGGGGCCCATGTAAATGTGTGGATGAGATTTAATAGAACATGATAGGAACACCATAACCGAAACATGAGATCTGATCTTGTTTAACTTAGGTAGTGGTTTGATGTCTTGGATTATCTTTTCTTTATAAGCTGCCGTTTGCCTCATAAATAATGTAGAAATCAAAATCAGAACAAGAATTTTGCCATGATTAACTGAAAATATTCCAAACCACGAGACCGGCACATCTTTTAGGTTTTATTTTTAGGCTTCATCTGTGTTGGGTGTATAATAATTACATTTTTAATTCTTTAATTTTGATGATCGATGAATTGATTTTAAAGTTTTGATTTCTTACATTTTGGTCATTTGTAGTTGATTTTGAATATATAATAATCCTTAGATTAATGATTTGAATGTTTATAAAAATTATAATTTTAGGGTTTCATTATAAAGAATAAATTTTCCTATAAATAAAAACAGAAAAGAAACGTTGATCTTACGCAAAGAAGTAAAAGATGGAGAAAGGAAAATTCTAAAAACAGAAGCCACTTCCTTCATCTTTCCTCCCATACCCCACTTTGCTTTTGTTTTTTTCTAATCACTACTGTAACTTAAGTTTTGGCTTCTTCTGGTATTCTCTCTTTTAAGTTTCGATAATGAAGATGGGGTCTCATATGAATAATGTTTAGTGATTGAAAAGTGGAGAGGTGTTTCCTGGCACGTTTAACTTCACATCAAATCCTCTGTTCTAGTTACTCTGTTCCTACCTTGTTCCATTAAATCTCATCCATACATTTATGTAGGGTCTAAGTAAATATGTGGATGAGATTTAATGGAACATGATAGGAACACTATAACTGGAACAAAAGATCTGATCCCATTTAACTTAGGTAATGGTTTGATGTTTTGGATTCTCTTTTCTTTATAAGCCACTGTCTGCCTCATAAATAATGTAGAAATCAAAATCAGAATAAGAATTTTGCCATGATTAACTGAAAATATTCCAGCCCACGAGACCGACACTTCTTTTGGGTTTTATTTTTAGGCTTCATCTGTGTTGGGTGTATAATAATTACAATTTTAATTCTTTAATTTTAATGATCGATGAATTGATTTTAAAGTTTTGATTTCTTACAGTTTGGTCATATTAATGATATTTTGTCCTATAATTAAAATTTTAATTTTAATTTCATTTTATGTATATATTATTATTATTATTTTATATATATGATAGTATGACTAAAATTAATTTATTGGTCACTAAAATGGCCAAATTAGTTTTGAACGTGTGGTCATATAATTTATGTATTTTATGAAGTGCTATTATGAAAATTTTATTAGTTGATAAAAATTAGGGACTTTACCTAAAGGTAAATCAATGTTCTATAACTAATAAATATAAAGGAGAAAATTGATATACTCATGTCACATATGTATAGTTGTCCAAAGATGTTAGATGCAATTGATGAAGTTTATTTAATTTTCTTATAAAGTTTAAATAAAATTCTAATAATGGTGATGATATGTATTGTTGTTTTTTAACTAAATAAAACCTGCACTATATTTAATGTATGTGCTTCCTATTTGAATATATTACATAGTGAGCATTTATATGTTTGCAGTTATTAGCCTTCACTCTCAAGCTTCTTTTGTTACCTTATTTACTGGTGTGAATTTCTCTGAATGGAGTGAACAAGTCACTTTCCATTTATGTGCTTTAGGTCTTGACTTAACGCTATTATAGGATAAGCCTTCTAACCTTAATGATATGAGTATAGAGGCTAAAAAGGCACACTATAAGGTGTGGGCAAGGTCTAACAGGTTATGTTTGAATTTTATGTGAATGACAATTGCTAGCAACATTAAGTCTACTATTCCTAGTACTGAAAATCAGAATGCTAAATGTTTTCTTAAGCTTGTAGAAGATAAGTTCCATTATGTCGATAAGGCTCTTATATGGATACTTATGGTTGAACTCATTACTATGAAATTTGATGGGTCAAAGAGTATGTAACAACATGTCTTTAATATGAAAAATATCGCAGCAAGACTTAAGACAACGGGTATGGCTATGGAAGACTCCTTCTTAGTGCAATTTATCATGAACTCACTTCCTACTGAATATGGACCATTCCACATCAATTATAAAAAATTGAATGATAAGTGAAATATTGATCAATTGTCCAGTAAGCTTGTTCAAGAGGAAGCGAGATTAAAGAAATGAGGAGTTCATTCTATTAACCTAGTGGGTCAAGGAGTTGGAAAGAAAATCAAACCAAAGGACAAGGATTTTAAGAAGAAAAGACCTGTTAAAGCTCCATAGGCTGCTTATGGTGAAAGGAAGAGAAAAAAGTTAGATAAATTCCACTTCTGCAAGAAAGAAGAACATTATTAGAAACTAAAATGTAAAGCTTGGTTCGAAAAGAAAGGTGTATATTATGTTTCTGTATGCTTTGAATCAAAATTAACTGAAGTTCCTTCTAATACTTGGTGGTTTGATTGTAGTGCCATTACTCATGTTTCCAACATTATGCAGGGATTCCTTATAATCCAAACCATAAGCCCAACTAGCAGCTTTCTGTTTATGGGGAACCAAACAAAGGCCCCAATTAAAAGTGTAGGGACTTACAGGCTGACATTAGATACTGGGTTTCACTTGGATCTAACAAACACTCTTTATTTACCTTCAATTTCTAGAAATTTAATTTCTATTTATAGACTTGATGCTAGTGGATATACCTTTAAGGGTGGACATGGTTGTTTCAATTTGTATAAGAATAATTCATGTCTTGGTTATGAAATGCTTATGGATGGTTTATATAAATTGAAACTTGATGATGTTTTTTCTGAATCCTGGTAGCGTGTTGTAACACTACACAAAACAAAATAGACTATTACAATAGTAGTGGTGAGTCTAGATAGATCCCACAAAGAGTGTTTGATTAGTTTTTGAGAAGAAATTAATCTGTGTTTAGGTTAATGGGTTTTGGTTTAATAACAAAATAAAATGAAACTAAATCAACAAAAGCAAATTAAAGAAAACATGAAAAAATGAAGAAAGTGTTGAATTCGTTAGGGATCCGGTTCTTTGGTTCAATCTCGGCCTATAACCAATTAAACATATTTCATTGAATTGTTATCTTCATATCCCTATTTGAACTATTGTTCGTAGATTAACAACAAGCTTTGTTAATATCGATTTTTCCTTAGGTCATAATTAATTAAGAAGAGCTTGTTAATTAACCCTAGCTATCGGATAACCTATAAGATGCTCTCTAGTTTTAATTAGATAGTCACCTTACGAAAAAAAAACAGACCAATCTAAGCAATAATCACACAAGCTCGGATTATTTAACTTAGGTTATGTTATCCCTAATGATTACGAACCATTGGTTGCTACAAATGAAATTCAATAGAATAATTATATATTACATTGAATATTCTAGCAATGGGTTTGTAATAAAACGATCCAATGAATGCATTTAAACCATATTTTGATAATACACAAATCCATACATTAGGATATCATAATCAATTTCTAAAGAGAAAAATAAAACAACAAATACAAGGAAAGAGTGCTTAATTGGGTCTTGGCATCAATATCCTCATTAAATAGGCATTGGGAAGCTACCATTCCATGTGTCTCTCACGGTTAAGGGGTTTGCTCCTTTTTTCTTATCTCTCCCGAGACCCTCTCTCAGTTCCCAAATGAAAACACCCTAAAATTTTCATAAGACTTATCGCCATCACACCTCATTTTGTTTTATTAAAAACCTGGTTGAGGTGTCCCTCTCACGCTCGTGAGTTATCTCTCATAGGTGTGAGAGATCCTCACATGCAGCGTGAGTGTGATGCTCTAATTTCTAGCCCTTCGATTCTTTACGTTTCTTTATTCTCCAAGTGCAGTTGCAGCTGTGAGTGAGTGACTTTCCAACCTATTCAGCTGTAGCTGTCCACCATCCATCATGCATTTTCTTTAGCCAACCATCACCTTTGCTTTATATGTTAAATGGACAGGTGGTTGTAGCTCACGGTTGTGCAGTTTTCTAGTTAGTCGTGAGTGCTTTCTAGCCCTCCCACCAGTTACTTTATTCTTCAATCAACACTCCAAAGTGTAGCAACCCTTTTCTCCTTCGGTTTCCACTATAAATTCCATAAAATTTATGTTCTTATGCATAAGATATCTTACATGGGACAGTTGGCTCCTTTGGTAGCATGAGGTGTCTTCATCTTGTAATCCATAACTGTTGTAATTCACTCGTGGTTGTGACAAGATTCTAGCAAGCTGTGAGTGGTCTTTATGCTCTTCATTCATCATCTTTCTTGGTAATTTCTTATCTTCTTCTTGCTTTAATCTTCTTCTTCTTGCTTTATGAAGACATGTGAATATGAATCTTCAAAAAATGACCAAATATAGTGCTTTCAACTCACTTTAACTCCTTTGCTTCCGAATTATGCCTAAAACCACATATAAACTAAAGTGAGTATTTTAAGCAATTTCATATCATTAATCACTAAGTGTAATGGAGCAAATGTATAATCAATTAAGTACATATCAAATCCCTATTCGTTGTTAATCACAATGTTGGAATGAAACACAGTTTGGCGAATGAACATTCAACTTACTTATGGAATAAACATTTGGGTCATATATCCAATAAAAGGTGAGAAAAAATAAAAAAAAGAGATTTTACCGAATCTAGGTTTTGCTGATCTTGGCTTATGTGTTGAATGCATCAAAGGTAAGCAAATCAAACATAGCAAGAAAGGAGCCACAAAAACTAGTCAACTTCTTGAAATAATACACATCAGTATTTACAGACCTTTTAACACTTCGTCCTTTAATAAAGAAAAATACTTCATCACCTTTATAGATAATTTTTCACGGTATGGATATATCTATTTGGTATATGAAAAATCTCAAGCTATAAATACCCTTGAGTGTTTGTAAATGAGGTTGAGAGGCAATTAGATAGAAAAGTGAAAATTAAAAGATCTGATATAGGTGGTGAGTATTATGGAAAGTATGATGAATCTGGACAATATCTTGGTCTATTTCCTAAGTTCCTCTAAAATCATGGCATAGGTGAACAATACATTATGTGAGGCATATCACAACAACACGGTGTGGTAGAAAGGTGAAATAGAACATTAATGGATATGGTTAGGAGTATGATGAGTAATTCCTCACTACCCAAAAGTTTGTAAATGTATGTGCTTAAAACTGCTATGTAGCTGCTAAATAGGGTTCTTAGTAAGGAAGTTCCTAAAACTCCTTTTGAGTTATGGATGAGAAGGAAACCTAGTTTAAGACACCTACATGTTTAGGGTTGTGTAGCAGAACCACATATCTATAATCCACATGAAAGAACACGGGATTCTTGAACAGTTAGTGGTTATTTTATTGGTTACCCAGAGAAATCCAAAGGGTACAGGTTTTACTATCCAAACCATAGTTCTAGAATTATTGAAACAACCAATGCCAAATTTTTAGATATTGGTGAAGTTAGTGGAAGTGTTGAAAATCAAGTTGTGGATGTTAATGAAATAAGGGTTGATGTTCTATTACCTATAATGTCCTTAAACCCACAACTATAAGAAATGTTGTCCTTGCTTTGGAAGATCAAATTAATCAAGAACAACATTTTGATAATGAAGAAGCACCCCATGAAGAACCTAACTTACCACTAACTCATGAAAATGAGCCAGTTGGTATAACTTTAAATAAACATGTAAAGGTTAGAAGTTCTACTATACATGATGATTAAGTGGTTTATTTGCAAGAGTCAGATTTTGATTGTGGCATTGATAAGGATCCAGTTTCGTTTTCACAAGCAATAGGTAGTGATAAGTCTAAAAGATGGATTGATGTGCTATGAAAGAAGAGTTGAAATCAATGGCCCAAAACAATGTTTGGGATCTTGTAGACTTGCTAGAATTTTCTGAACGAATTGGTTGTAAATGGGTCTTTAAGACCAAATGTGAATCAAATGGCAATGTTGAAAGATATAAAGCTAGACTTGTTGCCATAGGTTACACTTAGAAAGATGACATTAATTATAAGGAAACTTTTTCACTAATCTCCAAGAAAGGTTCATTGAGAATACTTTTAGCATTAATGGCTCAATTTGATTTAGAGCCACATCAGAGAGATGTGAAAACAACCTTTTTGAATGGGGATCTTGATGAGGAACTTTACATGGATCAACCTAAAGGTTTTTCCTTTAAAGGTAAAGACAATATGGTGTGTAAATTGAAAAAGTCAATATATTGACTTAAACAAGCTTCCAGGCAATGGTATATTAAGTTTAATAATACCATAACTTCTTTTGGTTTTGAGGAAATCACTGTTGATCGGTGTATTTACTGAAAGATCAGTGGGATTAAGTTTATATTTCTAGTTTTGTATGTTGATGACATTTTGCTTGCTGCTAATGATTTGGGGTTATTGCATAAGACTAAAGAATTTCTTTCTAAGAATTTTGAAATGAAAGATATGGGAGAGGCATCCTCTGTGATTAGAATTTCAATATTCTGTAAAAGATCAGAATGTTTATTAAGATTGTCTTAGAAAGCCTATATTGAGAAAATTCTTGAGACATTTAACATGATCAAATGCTCAGCAGGTATACTCCCTATTCAAAAGGGAGATAAGTTTAGACTTATACAATGTCTAAAGAATGGCGTCGAATGTAAGGAAATGGAAGTAATTCCATATGCTTCTGTTGTGGGCAGTTTAATGTACCTACAAACCTGTACTAGACCTGACATCAATTTTGCAGTAGAGATGCTGGGTAGATATCAAAGTAATCCTGGTATTGATCGTTAGAAGGTTCTAAAGAAAGTGGTGAGATATCTTCAAGGAACGAAGGATTACATTCTCACTTATAAGAGGTCTAATCATTTAGAAGTGATTGGATGTTCAAATTTTATCGGGTATGTTGATAGTAAAAAATCAATGTTTGGCTATTTGTTCCTATTAGCTAAAGGAGCAATCTCATGGAAAAGCATCAAACAGTATGTCATTGCTTTTATCCACTGTAGAAGCAGAATTTCTAGCTTGTTATGAGGCTGCAATTCATGCATTATGGTTGCGGAACTTTATTTCAGGGCTTGGAGTTATCGACGCAGTAATTAAGTTGCTGAAAATTTATTATGATAATTATGCAACATTTTTCTTCTCTAAAAATGATGAATACTCCATAGGCGCAAAACACATGCAATTAAAGTATTTTGTTGTTAAAGAGGAGATTCAGAAACAAAAAGAGCATATAGAACATATTAGGACGGATCTCATAGTAGCAGATCCTCCAACTAATGGTTTACAACCAAATACATTCAAAGATCATGTGCTTAGGATGGATCTTGGTTGTATCGGTGATTAATAATAATGTTTGATGTTTACGATGATTTAGCACTCTTGAGCTCATTAATAATATGTTTCTAAATTTTATATTTCTTATTCATTATTTTTATGTATACATGATTGATTAAATAATAAATTTGTATGTATTTTCATAACAATTATATGGACTGTATGTTGTTTAGATACGATTTTTGAACCTAAACATAATAAGTTCTTAATATAGTGGTATATGAAGGGAGTATACAACTATACTGTGTATGACCGCCATAACACACATTATGTAGTTTGTTGTGTTGAGGTACTGATGATGTTAATGGCTTATAAAATTTAATTTTTGCTAGTCTTATGTTATACTATTAAATATAATGATGAAACATCCAGGCAAGTGGGAGAATGTAAGAAATATATGACTTGATGTTATGTCCCATATTTTCTGTAGGCCCATTTGAAACTTGGTTTAGGGTTTTTTGATAATTTAATAGTATATTAAATCTTGACCGTTGATTTAGTACTTGATGGACATACAAGATTTAATGTTCATTGAGAAGTGTATATAAACTAGTCCTCTCTCTACCCTAATTAAGTACAGAAAAACAAATATAGAATGAACGCATTTACGTATTGAGCTATCCATCAAGCTATAGTATAGAAAAAGGGCTAAGAGAGATAAACTAGTTCGTAATCATTGAAAGCTTTTTCTTTACATCATGACGAATTCCACTCAAGGTAAGTGATTTATTTGTTTCATCTATGTGGTTATTATTATATTCAAAATCTGAATGGGAATGAATAATTTACGTATGATTCATGATTTAAGTCTTTAGTGTTTGAATATTAAGAATCGAAAAATTTACACAACAAGCTTAAGGGTTAAGGATTTATAAGCTTTGTTCAATATGTTGGTTTATGTCCTATAGTCAATCGGTTAGTTACAGTTAGTTACATAATTATTTAGAAGAATTCTTTTTCTTATATATATTCATGTGTAATGATAAAGTTCATTAGATAAATGTATATTACAAATGAAATTATGATGAAATTATAATTATGAGATTAATGTTACATTTATATATTATCTATAATCATTGTTTTATTAAGATTAGACATTAATAGAATGTAAAACTATTAGTAACAATATATTTTTCCTTTTGAAGGAAGTAGTCAATCTCATATACTAAAGTATAGCAATACTTAATCAAATGTATAAGTGCTTGTTAGAGAACAAGTTCACTGAACTGATATAATATAAAAATTTCATTTGAAACATTACTTGTATGTCTATGAAAATTCTCATTGTGATAATTGCATAAGTGATAATTTGATTTAAGATCTTCAAAGTATCTTATATAAGATTTGCTGTGTTTTAATACTATTTATGTCATATTATAATCAAGAGTAGCTTAGTTGATAATCATTAAATATAGTATAAACTATATAGAGATAGTTGAGTGATCAATATAAAATTTATCTTCCTAAAATGATTAGGAAGACTGTTCTATTGTTTTCGATTAATATTAATTCAGGAAATCCTTGACCAAGATGAAATAAAATTTTGTCAAATATTTTACAAATGTCATTAATAAAATTAATTACTAATGGTAGAGAACTAATATAATTAGATTTAAATAGAGCAGACATTAATTCCATAATCTATGTCTAATCAAAATATTGTATGATGAAATGATTGAATTATAGGAAAAATCATGCACAAAAAGATTAGTTAAAACTAAACATTTCTGAATATTTGGATGGTCATAATATATTGTTAGATGCTAATATTAATATATAGATATGAATTATTGGATTAAATAATTAAAGATAAATTAAAATAATTTAGTTTTTCTAATCATAAATATGATTTAGGGTTATAATTTATTTCTATTGCCAAGATTTTTAGAAACCTAATGAGTCATATATAAAGAATGAGTTGGCGAGATAAAAATGTATTTTAATCAAGTTAAACTTGATTGTAAAGTTTTAGAAATTTTATGATTAAAAATATGGTATTTAGTAAATAAGGACCAAAATAAGATATTGAATTTTATTTAAGGCAAATTAGTATGTAACTAGAATTAATTGTAATTATAATTAAAGTTTAATTGAAAATATAATTTTATTTCAATTAAATTATTAAAAGATCCAAATGCTATTATAAATAGGTTTTGGCTCCAAGAAAGCTATCATTTCTTGTCTAATCCTTTCTATATTAGTTGTATGGTTCTCTCAATGTATTCTATGGATTCTATTAGAGGTCAGACATGTATGTGACTATAATGATTGATAAGCCATGTTAAGAAATAGTTTGAAGGAAACCATAAGAAAAGAATCAAGCTTCACAATAAAGTATGAATTACAATTCATACTTTATTATATTTTGTGTCTTAAATCATGTTATATAATTCAAGTGATTTGACTTTTAAGAAGTAGAAAAGAAAACTTTTTTTTCTTATTTTGCTGCACGTGAGCAACAGTAGTATTAGTGCAGATTTTTAATTATTTAATTTGATTAAGATGTTTTTTTTATTTGTTATAGTTTTGGAACTGAATTGCAAAAGGTTCGTAAACTAAAATTGAAACGTTTTTTAATTACAAACAAAAAACGATTTAGATCTAATTATTTTTGGAATATAAAATTTCATATGAAAGCCCTGAATCCCTAAGCTACATGAAATCTGAAAAGTTCAAATTTATCTATGCTTTACGAACCCAAAAACCCTAAATCATCCAAGACTAAAATATATGGAAAGTTTACAATGAACAATAAGACCTCAAAAGCTCCTTGTTACGTGAATGGTTCGAAGAGACGATGTTTCTTGGGGTGTATCATTTGAGTGAGTTACTGTGCTTTGATTGGAAATTTCCATAAGTGAAGGTTGATGGTGGCGACACAAGATAATTTTATGCTGTTAAGCTTGCAATTGTCATCCTGACATTGAGTTATTTAGTTGTTTCTACGTTGAGGAGTCTGGACATAATTTGTTTGAGTTGTTATGGTAGTGACTGATAAACTTATCAATATTGAAGTTTAGCAACTAGGTTTCTATAGCTTTTCGCTGGCTTCTACAGTGGCTGCTGGTGATGTCGCTGGTTTCTCTGGGGTGGATGACAGGCGACCGTGATGGCTAACGAAGAAGAAGACGCTTAGCTCTAACTGCTACATCAGAAGAACCAATGTGTGTCTGCTAATTGTGTTGCTGCCAACGACATTAGAGAAAAACGGTAGGAGACAGCAATAATAACGAGGAGATGCACTGAATCTGGAGCTATATTTGTCGCGAGAAGGAGAAACGTGGAGCTGGTAGCGAGTGTTAGGAACCGCTGCTCCTTGACGTGGATAATCGCCAAAGACTAGTATAGTGAAAGCTCTAGGGGCGGTGACAGTTGACTGGCCGTCACGGTTTCTAAATTTTTGAAATTATGATTTCCTAATGAGGAAGAAATTGGTGTTAGACAATATAGCTAATCTATCCTAGGTTAAGGATAAGGGTGTTTAGACATAGAAATCAGTTATTCTATATCAAGAATTAGGCATCCTTGACATGGGATATGACTTATGTGGCAACAAGGTTATTATAACCTTAAGCTAAAACAAAGTTGTTTGGATACAGGTTTAGGTGTGACTTAATTAAAACTAAAGAACGTAACTTATTTGACCTAATTATAAAGGTGAATAAAGTTATTTTAAATATGGAATAATGTATTCCTAATTTAGCCTATTTTAAAACACAATTTGAGAAGAGTTTTAAATTCAAAATCAATTCTAAAAATTTAATCAATTATTTTCTTAATAAGATTAAGATTAGTAATTAGGTTGATTCTTAATTAAGTTTTATACAGTTTTTTTACAATCAAAATTAATTACATTTCAATTAGATTAGAATTAATTAATTAGACTCTTTAAAATTAAAAAAAGTATTTTCTTAAGTAATTAAGAAAGGTGTTTTGTTTTAATTTGGTTGAGATAAATTAAGTTCATTATTGATAAGTGCTTAGTTGATTATTTATTTATTCACTAATGTTTAGTTATTAATGTTTGTTTTGCGTTTACGACTTATTTTAGTTTAGGTATAAGATGGAAGAAAAAGAACCAAAACAAGCTAAATTTCCAGCTTTGGTGTAGTTTTACTAATGTTCAGTCTCATTTACCGTTGTGAATCGAAAGAAAATGAGTTAGGGTGAAATCAAGACAAAGAATAGAAGAATTTGGGTCATTTTGGAGCCATACGCCTATGTAAAGAAGCATATGCCCATGTGTGTGACCTATATAATTGGTTCAGGAACCGTGTCAGTCATTGTAAATTTGTATGATTTTGAAGACATTATTTCAAGCAAGAGGAAATGTACATGCCCATTTAGGTTACTTACACAACTGTGTCCCTTGCCTGTGTAACTTTTAAGAGATATGTATATTTGTGACTTCTAGAGAATCAATGTGCATGGTCATTTACATGGCCGTGTGGCTGACTCTGGACACTCTAGAAACCCTAATTATGAAGTGAAAAAGGCAATTAAGGAGGCTAATAAAGGGGATATTTAGGAGGGACATCAAAAGAATCATATTATTCTCTTTAGATGTGTGTTTTGAAGAGCTATGAGTGACTAATTCTCTTCCTTCTAGTTTAAAGGGGATATCGAGGCTTAATAACATGTTTGTGCATTGACATATACCAACAATAATGTTCCTATCTCTCTTTTGAAATTGATTATGTTATTCTATGTATAAAGTTTATGATTTAACTATGAACAATTTATATAGGGCCTACTAGATTATTATTGTATAAATCTATTAGTATAATTTTTATTGCAGTTCGTATTTATTGTTAATCTGATTCAATTGAGACAAACTAATGACTGTGCATCATTAGAGACAACATATCATAAGTTAAATAATTCAAACTTGTGTGATTATTGCTTCTATTAACATGTTTTTATGATTCTTAATGTTGTTGCTACACTGAATCTAGATAGCTTATTCTAGATCGTCCAACTTTTAGATCTAATTAGAGATTTTTTTAATTAATTGCAATCTAATGGAAAATTGGGTTCATAGAGCTTACTATTAATCCATGATAAATAATTTCAAAGAGAGGGATTAAAACAACAATACATTTAATTATGCGCATTCATTTAAAGGTTGAGATTGAACCGAGAACTAGGCTTAAATCCATTGGTTACTCTTTGCGAATTTCAGTTATTAAATTTAAAATATTTTCATGCTTTAATTTTATTCAACTACATTATTTAAATTCAAAACCCCTATCCCAATACACAAATTAGTTCAACATAAAAATTATTCATACATTTTTTATGGATATGATGTTCTCTCATTACTTCTATAAGTTTAGTTGTATAGAGTTAGTTTTTAGTGTGTTTGGCACACATCAAAATTTTGGTACCATTTTTCGGTAGCGATGTTGGTTTAATTTTTTTATTTGATATTAATTTATGTCCTATATATTTGTTTATAATTAGTTTTTATATTTATTTCTTACTCTTTTTGTTCTTGTTAGTATTTGTGTATGACAATGACTAGGTCTCCTCATCAAGGTCCTTTATAATTTGATCCAGAGATTGAAACAATCTTGCATAGATTATATAGGGAGAACAAAATGATTGATTTGCATTACCTTCCTTAATTTTATTGAACATGTCACTGATAGGTGAGGATGCTCATAAACACCTTAAGGAGGTTGATGTAGTTTATTTAAGCATAAAACCTTTAGGGGTAAGGAAGAGCAAACAATGTTGAGACCTTTTCCATTCTCATTAAAAGATGCGACAAAATATTGGTTCTTCAATTTACCTATAAGGAATGTTACCATGTAGACTAAAATGGAAAGGCTATTTTTGGAGAAGCATTTTCTAACATTGAAGATGAAAAGAATAAGGAAAGAAATTTGATGAATCAAGTAACATTATAGGGTGTCCCTCTATAAGGATTAGGAATGCTTCAAGAAGTTTTGTGCCAACTGCCTTAGGAATGCTTCAAGAAGTTGTATGCCAACTACCCCTATCATAATATCATAGAACAACTCCTTATCCAATATTTCTACAAATGATTATTGCCTATGGATAGGAGTTTAGTTAATGTAATAAATGGTGGAGCATTAGGTGAAAAGAATTTTGAGGAGGCAAGAATTCTAATTGAGCGTATGGAGGAAAATTCCTAACAGTTTAGCATCGATAATTATGCTTCTAAAGTAACTAAGGTAAACAATTATTTCATTGAACATCATTTAAATGAGCTAACTTCTTTTGTTAGACATATTGAAGTAGTGAAGGGACAGGTTAAAGCTTATATGATATATGCCAATGTGAACCATCTGACAAATAGGTGTCCAACTTTACAAAAGGGGAACATAAAACATGTTAATGTTGCTGGGGGTTTATTTTCTCAATAGTATAATCCATATTCCCAAACCTATAACACAAGTTGGAGAGATCATACTAACCCAAGTTATGGAGGCAATAGGCAATAGAGTTACTTCTTAAATAGGTCACAAGGTTTGTAACAATTTCAAACTTAACCACAAACTACCTCCTCTAACTCAAATGTGTCATTATAAGATATGGTTAAGTATCTTGTTACTAATTCCTTGCAACTCTAGCAAGATGTGAAACAATTTCAACAAGAGACAAGATCTCAAATTCAAGAGACAAGGTCCAGTATTCAAAATTTGGAGAATAAGGTGAGTCAAATGGTATTTGCTATCAACTATTTAGAAACACAAAGTGGAGGAAAATTGCGATCTCAACCCGAGATAAATCCAAATAATGTAACTGCAATGACCTCAAGGAGTGGTAAGACGCTTGAGGATCCTAAGAGGACAATACTTGTGATTATATAAAGAGAAGATTGAGAAAGAGCTTGAAAAAAGAAAGAGATACCTCATCTGCTTCGAAGGTGAATTTTGATCCTTCAAATATGGTAAAGATTGACCTTCCACATTTTCCTTGCAGGTTAGTGAAGTCAAATAAGGAGGAAAAGGATAAGAGGATTCTCGAGACTTTTCACAAGGTAGAATTGAATAATATTTCTAGATGTGATCAAGAAGGTGCTAAGGTATGGAAACTTCCGTAAGGAATTATGTACCAATAAGATGAAGTTAAAAGTTAATGAGAAGATTATAATGAGTGAGAATATTTCTGTGGTTTTCCAAAAGAAACAACCTCTTAAGTATAAGGATCCAGGTATATTCACTATTCTCTTTAAGATTGGTAACACTATAATTAAACAAGATATTCTAGATTTAAGAGCATAAATTAATGTTATGCCTCATTAAATTGGGTCTCTTTAAAAGAAACTAATATTATCATATAATTAGTTAATTGCATTTATATAGATGGAGTGATTGAGGATGCTCTTATGCAGCTGAATGATTTTGATATTTCCTACTAATTTTTATGTAATAGATATAGATGATTATATTTCCCATAATCTTACACCTATCTTATTTGGTAGATCATTCATTGACATTGCCCAAACTAAGATAGATATTTGTGAGGGTTTCATAATTGCATTTATGGGGAAAGTAATTCATTTTAATATTTTTGATGCCATAAGACATCCCGAAGATGATAATTATGCTTTAGTGATTGATGTGATTTATCCTTTAGCGTAGGAAGTTTTTAAGATGAATTTTAGGAATAAATTGGAAGCATTAACCACTTGGAGTTAGAAACCACCAAGGATGTTAAGTTAGGAGAACTAACTAAAGTTGCTGTGCATTATTCGAAACTAGCCCGTAAGAGATATGAACTTTCTTTAATACAGCTATCTAGTTCTTACTAGTGGTTGCTACCTAAGGTAGAATCAAAACCATTTCCCTCTCACTTTAAATATGCGTACTGAAGGAACAAGCAAACTCTTCCAGTGATTATTTCAATAAAATTGACTCCTAATTATGAAGGTAAGCTAGTTTGTGTGTTAAAGGAGCATTAAGTAGACAATTTTAGATATTAAAGAAGTAATCCCTTCGATATATTGTTTTAAAAATTGGACTATTGAATAGGTCAAACGAAAGGTTTAAGGTCTAAAGGTACCGATATTAAATGACTATAAAATCGATAAATAATAAATAAGTAAAAATAATAGCACAAAATTCTTTTCCTTTTTAACTCTTTGATAACTTATGACTTGGAAAAGGTTTATTGTCACTAAATTTTGAACTAGCTTTTTAATATTTATAAATATTTTTCAAAGTAATAAATGTAGTTGCAAACTTGGTAGCAACAGGATATATAATTTTAACCCATTCTTCTTCCTTTCTTAACTAATAAAATGTGATATGATTATACACAAAAATTGTGATCTTATATACACATGAAGTAAGACTAAGAATATGGTCCATTCCACAAATATCTTTTAAAATAAGATTTATACAATGAGCAGTGTATGGAGACTAATAGATATGCCCATACTTTGATTGTAATAAGTACCTAGCTGATATATAATATGTTGCATTATTTGTAACAAAATGAACAATATTCTTTGGTGTAACTCACACGACAATTTCAAAAAATAATTCAGATAAATTTTTAGCACTTTTTACCATATTAGAAGCATTAACATACTTGATAAAATTTGTTCTAATATTATAATAAACCAAGAAATTAATTAAGGTTCTTTGTCTTTGATTAGTCCACCCATCTACCATAATAGTGCATCAGGTTGATTGCCAACTAGAGTTATATGTATCCACAATTAACTGACATTCCTTTTCTAAAACTTGAAGCAATGACATATGAATTTCATGGTAAGAAGGTGCCTTAAATCCTATACCTATAATTGTTGTAGCATTTATGCTTCTTAAAAATATGGTGAATTTAAAGCATTTAAAAGAATACATGAATGATAAAACCATCTAGCCCATGCTCTTTTACATCGT
Organism: Erythroxylum baracoense; assembly: GCA_025629805.1. Lineage (NCBI taxonomy): Eukaryota > Viridiplantae > Streptophyta > Magnoliopsida > Malpighiales > Erythroxylaceae > Erythroxylum > Erythroxylum baracoense. Next base: position 8,924 of record JAOTAY010022939.1, on the reverse strand, counting down.
AAAACAACATCCTTATCAACCAAAACACTTTTTAGACTAGGTTGAGAACTAAGACTAGTTCTTGGAGGAAAGTAAGAATCTATGTCAATACTGGCTTTTCTTTTGTCCTTTGTCTAATACTTGTGGTGTTTCATCATTTCCAAAACATATATCATGAGCCTCTTTATTTTCCTTTATCTCTTTTACTTGTTGCTGTTAATAATTTCCAATCCTCTCACGTACATCAAATGGTTCCTTTTTTGTAAGAAGTAATATTACCCTTAACACCAGTAAAATGTTCTTTCAATTTATAAATTCCTCTGCCTTTAAATATTTTACCGTAAAACGTACAATTATATTGGATATTCTCATCAGATGCTTAAGAAGAAGAAAAGTAATTCCATGTTAGATCGAAATTACTAAGAGCAAAGGATGCTATATTCATCGAATCTTTTTCTGATGATTTCTTATTCTCCATTATAATTTTAACCTAAAAAGTCTGAAAAATAATTTACAGTATATAACAAAATAGTTAAAAAAGATTAAAAGATCTTTTGCTTTTTATATAATAAAGAATAATAGGGATATGAATATTTATAAAAGGATAAAATTTTCTATTTATATTAATTGTCTCCAATAAAATTTTTAAAATTAATTTAGATGTGGCCCACTATTATAAAAAAGTAAATCAATGAATTAGAGGTTATACTAAACTTAATAGCTTATATTATAGTAAAAAAACTAATTAACAAGATCCCTTCTACAAATTATTCATATATGATATCTCACAAACAATTGATCAAAGAAAATTAGTTTATTATTGCATCCAGATAAACTCAAAATGACCCATACACCAAAAAAGGACCAACAAAAAATTGGTTGAAAAAATGTCAAACTCACTTATCAAACTTTGCTCTAGTAATTACCAAACTCTTATAGGTATCCTCCATTTCAAGGCCGAGTGTTATCTTACCTAAATATTGTAATTTTAGTTTTCAGTTTTAGAGTTTTAGATCAAAAAAATACTTCAATAGAGTATATATAAGTTATAACACATCTATCAGAATTAAAGATTAAAATGAAATAGAGCTCAACTGTTACAGAAAACTAATTATTCAGTAAGTATTAATAAAGAACAAATTTCCTACTCTTTTAGAAGAAGCTATCGAATTATCCTTATCTGTTATCTCTTAATATATTGAAACCTCTTACTGATTAGAGAAGAAATCTCCTAATTTTTAAGATGAAGCTATCAAATTATCCTTATATGTTATCTCTTAACAGATTGAAACCTTGAATAGCATAGTAGAATAAACAAACTCAAACTCTATAGAAACATGGATTGACAACTAAATCAACATTTCACTATAAAAACCATTCATCAACTCTTAGATTTCTTGCTCCTCCATCCATCCAGTTCCTATACGTTATATGAACCTACAATATATTCTTCCCTCATCTTCTCTCGTAAGTCAATTATAGCAACAACAAAATGACAAAATGAGCAGTACCTTTCATTCGAGACATATGTCAGTTGTTATTCCCATTCATAGTGAAAGAAAGCGACATAAATACTTATTTTTTTATTTGGTATTCTCTAATGAGTGGCTTTAGGAGATTGGGCTTCTTCTTTAAACTTTTTACCCATTCGTGTAGGCTTTCTGCATCTATCTTCACTACATTGGATACTTCAATCATTTATGCAAATAGCATAGATAACCATATAAGTTTAAAGCTCCACTACTGTAGTTCTGAGAGAGAGCCCCATTCTTAATGATCACTACATCATGAAGAAACCCATCTCGACAACCAGTACAACTTTGAGAGAGAGATAAATAAGAGAAGTTGTAATTTAAAGAAAGAATGAAAGATAACATTTTAAACTTAAAACAATCACCTTTATTTACCCAAAAATAGAAGCAATGAGATCTGCGAAGAGAAGTTGGTGAAGAGCAAAGAGTAAAGGTGAGCAAAGTTTTTAAGTTTTTTGAAATTTAGGTATATAGATTGACCAGTTCTGATTGGTTCAATGATAAACTGGCCAGTTCTCTAACAAATTGTCAGATTTATTTATATATATATATATAGGTTATTAAATGAAATCGAACAAAAAAACTAGTCGATTCATATTATTCCTAATAAAAATGGCTAGTTTGGTTGAGTTTTTGAAACCTTGCTTCTATTAAAGAAAGGTTCCAAAACAATAAGGTAAACACAACATAGGCTAAATCCTCCAATGATGGAAGTTATGAAAAAGGAAGTTCTTTAGCTTTTTGATGTTAGAGTGATTTATCCTATTTTGGATAATAAGTTGGGTAAGTCCAATGTAAATGGTTTGATAAGTGTTAATTGCATCATGTTTTAGGGCATAGTTTGATATATGTTTATCCATTAATATGATCATTTAGTTTGTGTTTAGGTTAGAATTGTGTTAGTTTGTTAATTATTTGTGTTTTAAGAGTTTTATGGGTTAGTACAAGCTTTTGAGCTTAAATATTAAGTTTTTGAGGTACCTTTATGTGTTTGCTAATGTTTTAGGGTCAATATTGAAGAATGAAGGAGTTTTGGAAGACATTTAGGCCGAAATAACTAACTCACGATTGTGGAAAAATAGACCAAAATCATGATAGAAGGCTTAGATGTAGGCCTGGTGGCATGCATTGGGCAAACGTATAACCACTCCCAAACTTCACATTTTAAAGGATTTTTTAGACCTTTCAGACCCTGGAAAAACCCTAGTTCAACCCTAAACAAAAAAGAATGTAAATACAGCAAGAAGAATCAAAATAAGAAGCTTTTACATTAGCCACTTTTAGAGAAACCCTAGAGAAAATTATCGAGAGATAGAGAAAGAGAAGAAGGAAGAGAGAAGAGGAGAAGAAGCTGACTTGACGTACTTCTAGGATTAGGAGTTTCCTGATGCCACTGCCTCCTGTCGTCTGTTCAATTTCATATTTCCTACTATTTTCAGTTTTATTATTGTGTAAAATTGGAATAACAGTTGATGATAGGATTTTGGATGTTGATGATGTTTATAAACTCACCTTCGGGGTTTTATCTTTGATTTAATGATATCTGATTCCTTATGTGTTATTTGGATTTATTGTGATTTAATTCTGGATGTGCATAATTTAATAATAAATTGAGAGGGTAAATCGAGTGAAAAATTATTAAATTGGGCTAACGAGAGTTAGGTGATTTAATAGAACATGAATTAAATCAAATTGGTAAATTATACGAAGAGAGATCTTGCATAGGTTTCTGATAGTTTATTAGACAACTTTAGATCTAATTTAGGGTTTTGGATAGGTTGTTAATTAAGAAATTGCAACTTCCATAATTTGATTAGGGTTTATAATTTAGGGTTAATGGTTATAACTCGAGAGAGAGTAATCAACCCTAGGATCGTCTAGAACTAATAATATAGTAATTCATAACCGATTAGGTTAGCATTAAAGAAAGGTAAAATTCCCATTCTCTCAATTGTTAATTCCTTTAGGTTTATTCTTGAGTGTGTGTTGCAATTGCTACATTATTAATATTTTTGTGATTTATTCTTGAATTGACTTGATTGATTGAATTGAATTCTTGTTTTATTTTTGCTACATTTTAAATTTCTACGATTTGCTTTGGCCTTAGATTTTAGGATTAGATTATCCCTCCTTGTGGGATCGACACCTTAGGTACTACGCGAACGACTCATATGCTTGTGGATTATAGAGGTTAATCAAATAAAACTTACATACATCGAAAAAACCCAATCAAGTTTTTGGCGCCGTCATTGGGGAGGCGATTAGTTTAATTCTTATAGACTAAGGCTTTTTCACCTTCTTTTTAATATTAAAAAACTGGGCATAAAGTAGATGACACATCAACTTGGATATCACCAGACAATAATGGGGAATCTCAAGAGTTGAATGCTAAGAATAGATAAAAAGAACGATCATGGAGGATGCATATTATAGGGAGCAAATGACTCTTGTGGATTTCAATGATCCCCAATTGAGTTAGGAAAATCGTCATCCTTATATGAACTTGTACACTTCAGGGTGGTAGAACCACCCAGATTTTTATTGATCTAATAATGTAAGTACTCACATAGGACATCAAGATCTATTTGAATTTTAGCAAGATGAGTCCAGTTAATGGGATTCCAAATTGGGAAAAATCTTGGATAAGCTGAAAAACATAGAAGAGGGCCAAAAGAGACTAGAAGAGCAAATTGAGTAAGTAACGGAAAATTATGCCTTATCTATTCACAATTTAGATATTCGAGTGGGATAGCTTTCCTGTGAATTTTATAAGAGAAGTGTGGAAGGCTCTCTAAGTAATATGGAATACATCAAAGAGAGCAATATGAGGCTATCACATTTAAGAATGAGGGAGAGCCAGAAGGATCATTGGAAAACCAAACTGAACCCCACCTTATTGAAGACCAAGAGACAAAGAAAGAGGATGAAGAAAAGAATGCCAACCCTCCCTATTATTCACCAGTTCTTGATATACCATGTGTGAACATCGAAAAATCTTGGGTAGATGTCCATGAAAAGAACCTTATCCTTCAGAATAATGATGACCAGGTGACATTCAACATGAAAGATGTATTAAAGAATCCAAAGGATAGTAGCTCATTCAGGATAACAGATGTGTTCGAATCTTCTAAAGAACGAGAGGACAAAGAATAGTTGACAATGGACACCAAGTTTGAAGAAGCTATGGAAGTCTCTATTTAAGAAGATAAAGAAAAAAAGAAGATGAGGGCGAATGAGAAAGAACCAAAAAGAGAACAACTTACCCTCTTACTAGGCAAACTACTGGATTCTATGGAAGATTCAAGGGGTTTTGTTATTCCCTATTTTATTAACAATTTGTTAGGAAAAAGGACATTACTAAGCTTAGTTGGTTTTCATAACTTTATCTATATTTCCTTTCTGATCATTTTGTAATTTGTAGCTTACTCACAGGCTATAAAATTGATGATAAATGAAAAGGGTGGAAGCAAGCTGCTTATAGTTGATCCTGACTGAGTTTCTAATGATACAAGTTCAAGCTAATGACCATAAATTAGCATGTTTAGGTAGATTTAAATTATTATGTAGTTAAAGTTGTTTCATTTCTATAAATAAATATCAATGATTCGAATGTATTGCCCTACTAATTCTTTTACTCTCTTTGAATCAATTATAAGATAGGAAAGCCAGCTCGACATCAAGCGTATTTGGACTTTGCCTCTGACACATCACCGCCTCAGTCACCATGATGGTTTCTTATCCTAACCCTTTTCTTTTCATTTTTGTTAGTATTTTGTTCTTTTGCCTTCCGTTTATTATTTCGTTACCCTTTTAGTGCTTGTATGTATCTTTCTCACATTGAGGATAATGTGTTGTTCAGCTGTAGGGAGAGTTATCTGTTTTTACATTGAGAGTGAATTTTGTACATTGTATGATAGTTTGTTTCGGTTACATGCTGTGAATTGGGTGAATGCATCAATGGCTAGGACTTAATGTGATAGATTTAATCTTAGACATATCCTTTCAGGTTGTGAAGATTTATTAGCTTATGAAATTAGTGACCTAAGTTACCTAGGGTTAAATATACTGGTTAATTAGGATATGATGTTAGTCCATTCACCTTAGGAAATTTCCATACTCATTTACAATTTTAGTATAATAAAAAAGTGACATTATTAGTACATTTTCATAAGAATGATTAGCTAAAGCAATAAGGTAGGCAAAATTTTATGTAAAAAAAGAAAAGTTGTGTAATTTTAACTAAAATAACTGTTTTGCTGGCCTTTGGTTTATGAATAGAGCTAGTAGCTAGTTGAGAATGTGATGTAGTTGAGTAACCAGATCTACACGCATCACAAATGTGTGCCTTTGTGTAAAAAGGCTATAATGACATTCCAACCAAGCAGCCTAATAACAACATGACTTTGTTGAGTAACCGGATCGACATTCATCACAAATTTTTGCCTTTGTGTAAAAAGTCTAGGTTTATGTCCTTAAAGAAAAATCAACAAAAAGAATGTTTTCAAATAAAAAGCTACCAAACTTGTTAGTAGTTTGATTTTTCATGAAAACCTACTAAGGAATAGCTATGCTTTTGTTTTGAATGAATGATTATTAATGTGTGTGTGCAAGTGATAGGGGCAAATAAACTTCACATTAAAATTTTGATTAGATTGTATATTTAGTACAAGGTGCTTAAACGAGGATTTCACTTATTAATAAGTCAGAATGACTTGAAGGACTTTGCTTATAGTTAAATTTGTTACACTAAGTTGAAGCCATTGTCTCGTTATTGCATATGCATGTTTTGTGTTATCTTGATTTGTTTGATTCTTTTTGTTTGTTTGAGGACAAGCAAGCACATATTTAAGTGTGGGATGTAATAAGTGTAAATTGCTTCGTGTTTTAAGGCATAGTTTGATATGTGTTTATCCATTAATCTGATCATTTAGTATGTGTTTAGGTTAGAATTGTGTTAATTTGTTAATTATTTGTGTTTTAAGTGTTTTATGGGTTAGGACAAGCTTTTGAGCTTAAATATTATGTTTTTGAGGTTCCTTGATGTGTTTACTAATATTTTAGGGTGAATATCAAAGAATGTAGGAGTTTCAGAAGACATTCGGGCTGAAACAATGACCTACGATCGTGGCACAATGTGGCCTACATCTATTCCTTCAGTCACGATCGTGGCTTGCGTTAGGTAGATGTGTAGCCACTCCCAAACTTCGTATTTCGAGGGATTTTTTAGACTTTAGAAAACCCTAGTTCAAACCTAAACACAGAAGAACATAAATAGAACAAGAAGAATAGAAAGAAGAAGCTTTTGCGTAAGCCACTTTTAGAGAAACCCCTAGAGAGAATTATCGAGAGATAGAGAAAAAGAAGAAGGAACAGAGAAGAGGGTAAGAAGCTGACTCCACATACTTCCTGGATCAGGAGTTTCCCAACGTCGCTGCCTCCTATCGTCTGTTTAATTTCGTATTTCCTACTATTTTCAGTTTTATTATTGTATAGAATTGTAATAACAATTAATGATAGGAGTTTTGGATGTTGATGATGTTTCTAAACTCACCTTCGGGGTTTTATCTTTGATTTAATGAAATTTGATTCATTATGTGTTTTTTTGGACGTACAAAATTTGATCATAAATTGAGAGGGTGAATCAAGTGAAAAATTATTAAATTGGGTTAATGAGAGTTAAGTGATTTAATAGAACAAGAATTAAATCAAATCGGTAAATTGTGCGAAGAGAGATCTTGCATAGGTTTCCGATAGTTTATTGGACAACTTCAGATCTAATTAGAGTTTTGAATAGGTTGTTAATTGAGAAATTGCAACTTCCATAATCGGATTAGGATTTATAAATTAGGGTTAATGATTATAACTCGAGAGAGAGTTCAACCCTAGGATCGTCTATAATCAATAATCCAGTAATTCATAATCAATTAGGTTAGCGTTAAAGATATGTAAAATTCTCTTTCTCTCAATTGGTAGTTTCTTAGGTTGATTCTTCCTTGTGCATTACAATTGTTAAATTGTTAACATTTTTGTGATTGATTCTTGAATTGATTTAATTGATTGAATTTAATTCTTATATTAGTTTCGTTATATTTTGAATTTCTTTGATTTATTTTGGCCTTAGATTTTAGGATTAGATTATCCCTCCTCATGGGATAGACACCATAGGTACTACGCGAATGACCTGTGCGCTTGCAAATTATCGAGGTTAATTAATTAAAACTTACACACATAAAAATAAACTCGATTAAGTTTTTGGCGTCGTTGCTCGAGAAGCGATCAGTTTAGTTTTTTAGTCTAAAGCTTTTTCACTATCTTTTGTTCAAAAAAAGAAAAAAAATTAGAGAAAGAAGTTTGAGGTATAAATAGAGACACAACAAGACATCTTTGAATAAGAAATGAGACATTTGAAAAGCTAGATGTCAAGAAGAAATAAAAAGAACAATGATGGAAGATAGATATTATAGGGAGCAAGGAACTTTAGTGAATTACAATAAGGCACAGTATGGTTAGGGAAGTAACGATCCTTATTGAAACATGTACACTTCAAGTTGGCATAATCACCCTGATTTCTATTGATCCAATAATGTAAGGTCTCATTTAGGACGTCAAGACCTATTAGAACTTCAGTAAGATGAGTCCAGTTCATAGGATTCTAAATTGGACAAGATCCTGGATAAGCTCACAGATATGGAAGAGGGCCAGAAGAGACTAGAAGAGCAAATTAAGCAAGTAACGAAAAATCTTGCCTCATCTATTTACAACCTAGAGATTCGAGCGAGATAGCTTTCCTATGAATTTTGTAAGAGAAGTGTAGAAGACTCTCTAAGTAATATGGAGATACATCAAAGAGAATATAAGGCTATCGCACTTAAGAATGGGGGAGAGTCAAAAGGACCAATGGAAACCAAACTGAACCCCACCCTATTGAAGACCAAGAGACGAAGAAAGAGATTGAAGAAAAGAATGTCAACCCTCCCTTTTATTCACCACTTCTTGATATACCATATGTCAACATTAAAAAATCTTAGGTAGATGTTCATGAAAAGAACCTTATCCTTTCAATTAATGATGACCAAGTATCATTCAACATGAATGATGTAATAAATAATCCAAAGGATAGTAGCTAATTCAGGATAATTGATGTGTTTGAATCTTCTAAAGAACAAAAGGAGGAAGAATAGATGACAACAGACATCAAGTTTGAAGAAGCTATGGAAGTCTTTGTTCAAGAAGCTAAAGAAGAAGAGGAGATGAGGGCAAATGAGGAAGAACCAATAAGAGAATAACTCACCCTCTTATTGGGAAAACTGTTGGATTCTATGGAAGATTCAGGGAATTTCGTTATTCCCTATTTTATTGACAGTTTGTTAGTGAAAAGGACATTACTGAAATTAATTGGTTTTCTCAACTTTA